>VXBI01004082.1:317-39806 GCA_013397375.1 Toxostoma redivivum
GATCTAAAGAATAATCATCAGAAAAAGGCAGTTGACATGAAAAATCTACTACTACTACTACTACTACTACTGGCTAGTTGAGGTACTCACAAAATAAGACTGAGCCTGCTGACCTAAAGGAAGCAGAACTGATGCTCAGGTTCTTAACAACATATCAAAAAAGAAAGAAAATGAAGTCACTAGAAAACATTTCATTATTTGGGGAGTGATGGATTTTCTCTCCATCATGGCAGGGAAAGTGTTTTCAAAAGGAAGAGGGAGCTCTCAGTTTTGGGTTGTGGTAGGAACTCTAGGTGAAACCTTTAATCAACCAGACCTGGATCTCTTATGTTCTTACTAGCTCTGTGCCCCCAGACTTTTACCTGTATATTCACTTCCTGGCTGAGGGAAGGCAGAAGGCAGTGTGGATCTCATAATATGTCATGGTATTAGGAGAAATTTTGCTGGGGGTTTATTACAAGTGTGGGTGTGTGTTTGCATATTTATCTGTCTGCATGTGGAACTCAGACATACGGTTTAGTGGTGGACTTGAGTGTTGGGTTAATGGATGGATTCAAAGATCTTACAAGTCTTTTCCTTCCTAAAGGATTTTATGATTCTATGATCAGTTTATCTCTGTTGTATTCCTGATTTTTTTGTTATGTTGAATGAGCACATCCATGGCAGTGATGGGGAAGATAGCTCTTCTGGTCTGGGAGCCAGAGATCTTCTGGTACACAGTGTCTCTACTCACTTTCCAGGTCAGTTTCCATTAGGCAGAAGAACAAACAGCAGGAGATGTCTTGCATTAATACCAGTGCACTGAGATGGAGACCTGCTGAGTGTGTCTGACATTTTTCTGCCATGCTGCATGGAAAGGAGTGGAACAGCTTACACCAGGAATGGTGCACTAGGATTAACTTGAAAATTTTGGATTCTTCTCACCCACTCGTGTTAGTGATTTTGGCCCAAGAGCTATTTGTGTTATTGAATACCAATGAGTTGCACAGTTTCTAGCTTCTGTTGGCTGATCTCACTGAGGTTACCAAAGGCAACTTCAGTGAGTGTTTCTTGCATGCCGTTCCCACTGCAGCCTCCTCTTACCTTTCTCCTTTAGAGATTCCCTGCCTTCATACCACCCTCTTCCTCAATTCTGGGGAATTTCTCTGGCCCCTCAACCCCAGCTGCAAACCCCAGGAAAATGATGTTTGACTCTCTGTGGCCCTTCTTGTCCTCCCCTCATATACCTCTCTGCCCACTCCCTCTTGTCTTTCTATTGTGCATCCCCTGCACATGCCACTGCACAATCACACTATTTCTCCTGTCAGAAGGAGAGGATGTTTGTGAGATCCTGGCCCTACCTGGTCTTCATCTTACTGTCTGCCATGAATGCAGAAGGCTGCACCATGATTTGGAAAGACATTCAGGGAAATGGCTGGAGGCTGTGACAGCTGCAGTCCTTTCTATGGAGCATGCTGTGGTGGTCATGGAACACAAAGCTGGCAGAGGGTTGCGGATGAGATACACAATATGAGTAACCTGTTTATGCAGTGACACGTGATGAAAGGCAGAGTGGACATGACCCCCACACTGCACAGGCTCAAGCCCTTTTCTGTGTGCATGTCACTAGAGCATCAATGTTTCCAAGGACAGGTATACCTGTGCAGGTTTTGCTGAGAGACAAATAGCTTTTGTGAGTACCCAGTTTCTCCTCTCGTGTTTTTTTGACTGTCACCACAATGAATGAGATTTAGCTGGTCATTCCCTGCATTTTTACAGTGAGCAGAAATAACTTTCAAAAGTTATTGTTAAATGAATAAACAAGAATACATATTAGAATGGAGCACCTTGCCTCACCCAATTGTTAATAAATCAGTGTACACTCTAGATAACATTGCTGATTGACACAGTCTTTGACATCTCAGAACACTGTTTTTGCCAGAATAATCATGCTCTTTTATTCTTGTCATGTGCAGTACAATGCCAGTATGACTCATTGCACATTTTTTCTTTGAACATTTTTGAACAGTTTTTAGAAAGTGTCAAATGGCCATATTTTTCCCAGAAGTGATAGTGCATATAAATTGTTAAATGATTTTATAATTTCTGCTAGAGGTGGGAAATACGATCTCCTTTGATGCCTGAGCAATTTTGCCAGCATTAATTAAGGAGTTTTTAATTAGATTTCTAGGAATTATTTCAAGCTGTAGGAAAAATGTAATTTCTTGATTAAATTTTGCATAAGTAAGTTATATTTTGCAAATATTTGTAACCTATACCTCTTCACTTGTAAGCTAAGAGCATGGAGGAATTGTACAAATAAGAAGCTGAATTGGCTGTGGAAATGCTCATACTAGTTTTGAAAGTTCAGAAGCCTGAAAGTACTATACAAAATGTAAAGTCTAATCCTGAATGTATTCTGTTGTGTGCCCAAGGTCATTGCAATGCTTTGGGGAATAAATTAATCAGTTCTGAAGAGCTAGTCAAGAGAAATTAAATGGCAAAAGGATTATTGATGTAACATGTAGGTGATGTAATTTAGGACACAGATTGTTAGCAGCACAAAGCAGAATTAACTTTATTATCCTTGCATATAATAATTCAATCAAAAGTAATTTTAGTGACATCTTGAGAGGTAAAAAAAACTGTAAGACTTCAAATTTTCATGGGCATCAAGTGGAAGTTAACCATATCAAGACCCCTTTGTTTTTGAAAGATTCCCACAATCTTGTGGACAAATCTGGTGTCAGGAAACAACAGAAGATGGGAGGAGCTGAATGGGTGTAGCACTAGGTAGCATAACCCTTTCGCCTGCATCACTCCATATGATCCTGGTTTTGTGGATGTACTGCCTCTACACCCATCTGGCCCCTCAAGTAAGACTGAAGTTGTATCTATCTTTAGGACATTGTACTCTATCATTGTGGTAATTTGAAGCTGCATTTCTGGAAACCCTGAGTATTTAATTTTCAGTTTTCATTTTCATATTGTATCTGGCAGATCCTTTTAGTGCAAAGTTCATTTGACTGCACTGTATTTGGAAGGACTCAGAAGAGGTTGTTCTCTGAAGCTGGCCATCCTGAGTGCTGCCTCTGAAATAGGATGGGGTGCTTGGCTGCTAGTGGGAAGGCAAACCTTCCCACAAGAACCAGGACTGTATTTGTACTTAGAAAGAATAACTTAGTATTTCATTCAAGTAGCCACTTACATAGCCTGTTCACACTGTATCCCCCACTGTAGCCTTCCCCTGGCCCAGGCTTGCACTGGTGATACCCAAAGATCCCTGGTTTTACTTTGCGTGGGCCAGATGCATAATCCTGGCTTACATTGCTGAAGAAATTGCCTTATCGGGAGAACCAGCTATTAGAGGTCTACAGAAAGATAAGAAATGTGAAATTGCAATCAGATGTAGGGTTGTTGAGGCAGAGATTGAAAAGAAAATAAAAGCCATTTTGAAAAGATGTAAAATCTCAGAATAGAAAAATTCAGGGGAGTTTTATGGGTTTTTTTGGCCAAAAAAATTCCTTTTTAGTTTAAAAAGATATATGCTTGTAGGGTCTCTCTGTATGTGGCTAAAGCTGTTGGTTGGCCTGAATGGAGTGCTAACAGTTAAGAGCTGTCCTTAGGAGATGTGACTTTTGCTGATAGTTTGGGTATCTCAAGCTATTCCTCCCATGGATCCCTTCCAAAATATTCCCATTGGTAGACTCTCTGTTACTATTAATCTTGGGACTTGGCATTGAATTAAAGCAGTATTGTTACTGCTTCTCATTTGAACACCTGAAATTTTTAGGGAGCTAATGGATGATGAGTAGCTGGATTACCAAGAGCAAGTACTCTATAAAGAGTGAGTATTCTTTGTTGTTTGCAAGTTTGTTTTATTAGCTTTGGTGAGTATTTGCTAGGGAAAAATCCATCACAGTATTTCTGAAAACATTTGCTCAGTCTGAGCTCATGAGGGCTAATGTTGGCTTGAGACTAAGAATGCAGCCTCTGGAGTTTACATAGAAGTTTGAAAATAGCTTTCTGATTGTATCAATCTCGTCTATTCCTTGCAGAATGGATAGTAGCGGTCCTTATGAATGTTATCAGGATATCTGTACAGCAACTGATAGGATCCCTGTCAGTGGTTCCAGAACTTTTGAGTCATATCTATCTCTGATTTTTATCTAAGCATGAAAAATTCCTGTGAGAGGAATCCATAAACATGGTATGAAAAAATCTTTACTGCTATAGAATTGTGTTTTATGTGGAAATGCTTAGATTTCTTTGCTGAATTCTGAGCTTGCGACTGAGTTTATGACAGTAGGGGTGATAAAAAAGGGATTTAACTTCTAAGGGAATATCATATGTAACTTAAAATTAATTAGCACAGACATTTATTAATCAAAGGGAAGCTTTAAAATTAAAAATTTTCACATAGCAACCTTACAGTCAGCTAGATCATAATTTCTAAAGTGAAATGCTACCTTTGGTGAAGCAATATATCCATGTAATATTATAAGATAGTCATAATAATGTCAGCATTTCTTTTCTTGGAGGGTGTCCATAAAGCAAAGAGAGTTTGTATGTACCCATTGAGAGAATTGGGTATACCTATCACCTTCACTGACAGATTTGTTTCTGTATGCATCCATTCTACTAAAGTGTGTGTGTTGAAGTATGATATTTTCCCGGATGTGGAACAGATGTTTTGAAACATCAGCTAGAGTTTTGTAAATTATACAGATCAATTCTAAATCATATTAGAAGTACAATTACTGCAGTGCTAGAAAGGATTTATTTGTCCAGGAGTAAATAATTAATAGAACAGTTGATACGCAGGGAAGATTACACTGGTTAAGGGCACACGAGAGATGTTACTAAACTGAACTCTTCCTGTGGATTTTGTGTTGAGAGCCTTCAAAGGCTGTCAGGGGTGTATTGGTTCTGGCTTTAGCTCTTAATTTTTGATTATATCTACTTGTCGTCTAACAATTCACCTCTGTCAAATAGACATGAAAGGTACATCACTAAATTGAAAATACTGAGAACCAGATGAGTCAGTGTCTCGCACAGGATTTATTCCCCTTTCAGAAATATAACTTTATTTTGTTGTGATTCCATCTACAAGCAGGGTTTGTATAGTCTTTCTAACCTGAGTGCATACACAAAAATACCTCAGCTGAAAGGAGTATTAAGCCTAACTAGTGTAAAGCATTAATGAAAATCGGTTTCTAGCCTGTTCCCTCCACTCTTATCTCAAACTCATTCATGCTACTCAAATCATTACAGGAAGAGATTATTCTAGAGATGAAAAGGACTAATTACCATAGTTTTTCTTCTTCTATATTTTTGTCACATCGACATATGTAAGAGTCTCACTGAAAAGCTTTCTGTTCTGTGGAATGTTAGATAGAGGGCAGATGTAGTGCTGTCTTTACTAGCAAGGCTGTCTTTTATTGATTGTTTTTGGAACAATGTGTTCCATCATGGTTAAAAAGAAGATAGGACAGCTCATTGAAAACAAAAGTTGTTTGGCTGTTTTTCTCCTCAGGAGCAGGTTGTAATAGGTCTTGTTTACTCAACGAAGCATTTAACTTGTGCAGAAGTTATTATGCAGCTGGTGCAATTTTCATGCAATATTTTTTGTTAGAACCTCTGCGCATTTAAAAGTTGTGAATATTTAAAGTAAGTTTAGATATTGAACAAAGCTGCCTGCTTGGCAGGTATATGGTGCTCAATAAAAATTCAGTCTGTATCCTAGCTGTAAAAAGGAAATAATTTCTGGGATACATCCAAACATATTCTAAAGCTTGTGATGAGTTTTAGCTATAATACTTTTACTTGAGATAGTTCTAATACAGCAATTAAGAATTGCTTTATGAGAAATAGGGCTTGGACATATTTTGGCCAGTGAAAGTGATTGATGATTTAAGTGATTTAATGTGCAATTTTCAGCAAAATACCTGTCCTATGAAATAAAAGGCAAAGTTAATCTGGCCTGCTGTTTTGTCTGCCTTCATTCACCATAATTTCAACAGTTAAAAAGAGTTATTAAAACCAGCTTAAATAATGAAGATGTGGACTAGACAGTCTTTTTTTCCCTCCCTTTTTCAGTCATTCAAATGTTATTCAAAATGGACATATCTCTGAGGAGAAAAGTTCTCCCTTGAAGAGTTTGGTGATGCTACATACCAAGAAGGCCACCATATAAAAACATAGCATCATACATATCAGTGAATGGCCTGTCAGACAAACTGATTTTAGTTATAGGACAGATTACATTACACATTTTACATATTTTTTCATTATGTTTGGTGAAAAAACTGAAGTACTTTCTGTTTTCATAAATTAAAATGCAGCCTGCAAATCTCTGCGTACAAATATCTGTAAAATAAGCATTGGTAGTGGCACAAATGCATATCACAGGGTTTCCTATGAATCTGTTGTTTCTTAGCACTTACAGCAGCAGCAACGGCTTCTTTGCCTTTGTGCAGAGTGAGTCCATTTACTGAGATTTAACTTCTTCCCTCCCAAAATAAGCAAGCTAAGTGATGTTGTGAATGGCTACTCATGTAAAAACACCTGTTAGGCTCTCTGATCTTTTTTGGTGATCTCATGCAACAGTGTAACCTTGTGATTCCACACTGTACATTTTATAGAAAAAACCAAACATGATTTTGCAGCTTGAATCTAACATATCTATCCTTCCATTAAAAGTGCTTCATTAAATTACCAGCTGTTTTCCAGTTAATGAAAGATGACAAGAGAGGTAAAGATGATCTTTTTGTTTTTCCATGTCATTTCTAGACAGTGATTGAGTACATCTTCAATATGGAAGAACATTCTCTTTCCTATGATCTTTTGCTTGGAAATTGTACTACCAGTGCAATGGGAGAGGCAGAGATCTTCAAGCAAGGCAGTAGTTCACTACATAATCGAAAAAGGTTGTACTATGGAGACGTAAGGGGAAGAAAGTATTGTTGCCAAAATAATTTTAGTTCTAGTATTTAGCTTTTCCATGCCTGATTTTACCTCCCTCACCCCAGTCTGTTCAAAGGTCTTCTTTCCCCCATACTTCAAAAATTGTTTCTTTAAAGTGTGGAATTTCTATATTTCTATGTTTATAATGGAGAATTATCGGAAAGTGAGCAACCTCTCTCTTTATTATTTGTTTAGTCTCACAGAATTGGTCTCCTAAATCTAAAGTTAATATCTCAGAGTTCTGTCATTATATCCATATAATGTCATTAAAATATTTTTAACATTTCTGTGCCTTTGTCAGTCTCTTTTACTTAAACATGTGGGTATAAAATTCAGCAAGTCAGGAATTAAGTAAAAATAAGCTTGATTTTTGACTACAGAGGCAGTTATGAAACATCAAAGTATTTTACTTAAGATAGAGCTTAAATGATGTGGTGTATCTGTGTGAGTATCATCATGGCAAAAATGCTGATACACACTTTTAAAATAAAATTTCTTGCAATTTCAGATTAATTTTTAAGAATATTTGGTTAAATCATTTCAGCATGTTTGTAATTCTGGGCATAATTGCTCCTTCTGCTCTAAGTATGGTACCAGCTATGTTCTTTTGAGATTAAGAAAATTGTTGTTGCAAACAACACAGACAGATGACTTTCCATTGTGTACTATTTTCACTGTGCTACTTAAGTTTCATCATAATTTGATATCATAGTTCAACCATGCTACTTTTTATTAAAAAAAAGGAACAACTATTCATCTTCAACCCTGACCATATGGTGGAGATATTGAAAGGCAGTAGTCAAATTAGCATTTTCTGCAAACCATGCTCATCTGTGTAACTGATTCAATAATTGCATGTGTTCTTTCTCCTCTACAATGAAACTTAGCATCCTTGCTGATTGAAAAGGGCCATGCTCCTTTTGCAAAATCCATGAACTCTGAGAAATCTAGTTTTGGGAAGAAGTTTTTAGGTTTTTCTTCATTTTTTTTGCTGACAGTTGCTTTTTGGAGAGAGAAGGGAGTCCAATACTATAATACCAATATTGTATGTTACTATACAATGATCAAGAACTTGTTACTCATGATACAGTGAAGGCTTTTTACTATTTTAATTAATTTGTTCAAGCATAGGGCTATTGTTAAAACCCAGAAGTTTCTTCTTCTTTCAGGCTTACCTTTGAAACACTTTTACATTTTTATGTATGGAATAAACCCACTTTATTTAAATATTTTGCCATTGTCCACTTTTTTTTTTTTGTTTGATTTGTTTGTTTAGTCTTTCTTTTTAAAACCAGCATTTTTTAAGCAGTCTGTATTATGATATGTATGGTAACATGATGGAAGCATGACTTTTACACAGTTAACTTGCTACTCTATTCATCTATATGATTTTATTACTTTCCATGGCAAATACTGTCCTTCCTTTGAAATTTTCTGCTTTTGCTCCTACAATCCCAAAATCATCATCAGGAATGTGATCTGAAGCACACAGCCAGCAAATGAAAACCTCACTAAGTTAGTTCTGCTATTGTATGTCAAAAAGTCCTCAGCTCTTTGTCATTACTAAACAATGTTTCAGATTTCTGCTTTTAAACTTTATTTTTTCTTTTCTTTTTTCTATGAAGAAAGAATATAAGAAAGTGTCTGTCATCTTGGGGCCAAGCCTTCACATTTATCAGTGCTTAGTATTTATTGAATATAAGTGTCTGCAAAAACTAGTTCTGACCTGAGAAGGCCCAGGTCCTACAGGGCTCCAGGGAGACCCCAGAGTGTCAGCACTCAGGTTTCTGATGGTTCTTGGAGATTGCTCATATTCCCCAGCCTATGGATTATGGAGGAACCTCAGCTGATTCTGACATTTAGCTAGGATGAATCTAGGTCTGAGTTTATGTGGTTTTCCATGCATTAGATACATTATCTTTGCCAGTTTTCTATATTTTAATTTAAGATTCTGATTCTAACGCACAGTACTTAACAAAACCTGGGTATTTTAACATATATTTTGTGCTTACCTACAAGGCAAGACTGATGGCCAACACCTGCAGAGAATCTATGGGTGGTACTGTAAGTTAGAGATACATGAAGACCCCATTCCCTCTGTTTTTGGAGTTGGTGGTTTTAGGCTCATGTAGGAACAAGCTTCACAGACTAATTCTGGCTCCTCCATGAGGTGGTCCCAAGGAAGATGGACACATTCCCTTCTGCTCTGATCTCTTGATCCTAAGTTGGTGCAAACTGCTGTGTGTCCAAGGAGTCAGTGTATTTTACTTTAGCTAGCCATAAGTTAGGAAAAATATAGGCAAACCAGAAGGTGAGCAGAAGGCAATTCACAAACCTACAGGAGCATACAGTATAACTCGAAAAGATACCTGTCTAGAAAGAAAATCTGCAGTCCGAAGAGTGGAAAGTTTCTCAGTCTCATTTTGCCATCGGAGGGATTTTAACTCTCCTTGCCTCCAAATGCCAGCATTTTGCATTGCCCTTTAGTCTCCTGCCCAAGTCTCAGAAAATTACAGACTTCATAAGTGTAAGTTTGATGCTGAAGCCCATTTCACAAATATAGTTTTCCTCCTCTGGGATTGTGGTGACTTTTAAAATTTTGTAAATGCTTGTTGTTCCGCAACCTTGCTGTGATTATCTGGAGTCTGTAGCTGTCTGAATGTGCATAAGTAAAGCCCACTTGGATATATCTTATTCTTCTTAGTAACGAATTCCTCAGTTTCCCTCTCATTTATATTTAGTCCTAATATCTTGTAGTCCTTCCTTAAATTAATGGTTCCATTTAAATGCAGAACACAACATAAAATATAGCAGTCCATTACAGCCTTGCCACTTTGCTACAGATTTATCTAAGCAGTGTAGTTTCTATTATAACTCTACTCAGGAGCTTCATGTGCCCTGTTTCTCCTCCCTTATCTCACTTATCTTTGTGAGAACATAAGGCACAAAATGATACTTCACTTGCCTGCTGTCTACCTCCTTCCAGGCTGTACTTCTAGGCGTACCCTTAATGTCTCAAAGAAATCAGTGGTCAAGTGCATTTATTAATGTATACATACCAATCATATTTGTTTCCTGCAAAACACTGGGTACTGAATTCATTGCAGCAGTTACACAAATATAAGTGAAAGACAGGTTAAGGATGAGGCTGTGCCTCAGTGCCTGCCCCGCTCAGGGCAGAGCAGTGCTGGGAGAAGTTTTGCTGAGTTGGCTGCTGGAAAACCTCTGAAGAAGGTCCATTACCAGATGATGATGCTACTTTGGGATGATAGGTTGCCCGGCCCCTCCGTACATCTGCTTCTCCTGACTGCAGGGCATTGTGCTGCTTTCTGCCTGCAGTTTTGAGAGGGAATGCAGGAGAGAGCCCTCTCCTCCTGCCCTCGGTTCTGTTCTCCTTCTGTCTCCTGTTCCCAGGAGAAGGGAATTCTGATGTTTGTTTGGCAGCCCAGTTCTGCTCTGTATATACAGCACCGTTTACCACCTGTCTGTCCCTTGTTGTGAAGACTTCTCCATATGAACCCGACTTTGTTTGCTTCCCAGCCCTCTCCTAGGAAACTCCAGTGTAGACCACAGGAGAGCAGCAGTGCACAGCCACCTGATTCCCTAACTAGCATTCACATAAATTATATGTAAGGCAGTGCTGAATAGTCAGAGCTCCTAGGACAGTCAAAGTGAATGCTGGCCTTAAACCTCAGGAAAAGTCAGATACATAGTGATGCAGGGCATTCTTTAATTCTCAGGCTGGAGGTAGTTTTGATTATCTGCAGTAAACTGTGGCATACAATCAGAGCTGAAAGCATAGTTATCTTAATGGAAAATGAAAAATGTACTCCTCCCTCTGTTGATTTAATCTCTTGTGTGCTACATATCTTTCCATGGTAGCTACCCACTATTATTGTCATTACAGTTCAGGTGTTCTGAGACAATTAAAGTAAAATCGTGATGTGTCTGCAAATCAAGCAGTTCTCTAAACAACTGCTTCTATATCAACTCAGCTGCTTCTGACATTCAGTCAAACAACTGACAGCTGCAATGCATAGCCAGGTTTAGTCTCCATTTCAGACAAAAGAAACTTCTGGCATGAATGGTTATAGCCCAGGGTTCTGAAATTGAGAAGACAATACTTTCAGGTCCAGTTGTAGATGACAGGAAGGTTAACTGATAAAGCCATACATTGATCAAAAAAAATAACCAGAAAATCCTGTTCATCTTTCTTAGTTCTGTGTATCTAGAGTATCTCATGCACAGAATTTTCCTCTCCATCAAGAAAGATAATAGCTGGGAATTTGGTGGTGGCTGTGGGTGGAGCTGAGAAGGTGGCTGCTTGGCATTTATGCATTGAATGAAAGAAAAGGAGAGAAGTGTTTTGAAACCTGCTAATTTTCAGTATGCTCCAGGGGCTGTGATGGCAGAACTGACTTCTCTGGAGCTCTGCTGCTGCACTGAGGCTGCATCAGCCTGAGGACAATGAGGGCATGCAACACCAGGAGACATTTGTCCTGCACCCCAACAACAGTCCAGAGAGCAGTAGTCTTGTATGTTACGGTGCAAAATCCCTGTGTGTGACCTTCTGCATGTGTCATATATAGGCAGGCTGCTGCTGAGTTTTGTCATGGAGCCTGGGATTTTTTCTGTGTGTCAAACACACCACCAGTTTTCATCCAGACTGTAACTGAGCCTTACATCCTTGGGGCTGGAGATTGCATTGCTGGCTGGAGAGGTGCAGGCTTGGTTGTGAGCAACTGTGGGGGAATAACAGTAAGTCAGTGGTAACACTGTCACTCTCTGGGAGCCCAGGAGACTCCTCTATCCCACAGATAAATCACAACTCACTGCAGATTAATGGATCCTGAGCCTGTGAGATCTATCACCATATGCTGTAGCCTATTCATAATGAGTGAAAGGTGTAGATTAAAGTAGTGACTGGTGGTGTTATTTGTAAATAAGAAACATTGTCCTGTTCTGAGAACAGATTTAAAATAAGTGTTATTCACCCAACACTGCATTAAAGATTGTCTCACATAGAAAAATTGCCTGTGCTGATCTCACTCATACAGTATTTGCTGATCTGATGGTGGATAATATTATATATGCTAAATTTAGGCAATATGGATGCTTACAAGAAGCTGTGCTCTCAAATACAACAGCACCTCCATACTCAGAAAATCTGTTCCCCTCTCTCTGTTCTAAAATATTAGTTTTTTCAGTTTTGCTAGCACTTTAGAAACAATAAAACTAAGTGGTGTCAGCTGAATTTTATTCACCTGAGAGCTTTGTGTTAAAACCGTACACTGCTTTCTATTACAGGGACAAACAGGACAGGTTGGTGCACTGCTGTAATGGGTCACAAGGCACAGGGCAAATTCCCTCCAGCTGAACTTGTATGTGGCAGCTATGTGCATCAAGGACGTGCTGTACTCTTAACTTTTCACACTTTCCCTGTCCTGGCCCTTGCCAACTCTGCCTCTCCAAACAATGCAAGGGCACAGCTTGTAGCTATGCCTGTAGGGGAGGATGCCTTCTGTTTATGCCTGAGCTATTTTGTCGATCAGCAAAGGAAAAACTGCTGGTGCTTCTTGGTCGGGTGCAGCTAGGAAGCCTCGGGTTTTCCCCAGACATGGGAATGAGTTACCTGACCTCTCCCCAACTCAGAAATGTTCCTGTGGTAAGCCAGTCTGCCCTGGCTGCTGCTGCTCTGAGAGATCAGATTCAGAGTCGTGTAAGAGTTTTGTTTGGGAGATCAGATTTAGGATCACCTGTCACTTTTGCTCTCTTGCAGAACAATGCCAGTAGCAATTGCTAAGCAAACAGGTTCATGCCTCATACAAACTCATTACTAGAAAAATCAGGGGAAGCTTCTTAAGACCCATGTAGGTTAGCTTAGAACTAAGCTACACTTAGCTAAGCTTAGCTTAGAACTTCTATAAATTTTCTTACATGAAACTTTCCTAAAGATGCTCTGTTAGAGCTCCTACCTTAAAACCTGCACTCAGCTTTAAAGATATTAATTTTCCTTTGGAAAAGATCGTAGGATCATAGGGTAATCAGCCTGCACATAACAAGAACACTTCTATTTTTTGGTGCAAATTTATTTCTGGCCAATTAATAGACAGTTGGTTTTGTGTCTGTACTATTTATTATCCTTTAATTTGGATAATTTTCCACCCTTTCAAATACTGCTCTTAATGTGGTTATAAAAGCTTATAATATTCCTCTTCTAGTATAAGCAGATACAAGTAATTTAAATTGTATCATAAGACATTTTAAGGGTTCTCAAAAACTCTCCATTCTCATAATCTTGTGATAGGCTTCTTTGAGCCTGTTCCCATTTCAATGCCTCTTTCTTAAACATAAATGAAGAGATATCTTGGCTTTATAGAGGATTTTCTCTTTTCCTTACATCAGTGTGAAATGAAATGCTTCTTTTCTCTCAACTACTGTTGTGCACTTTCTTCTTTTTTCTTCTTTTTTAATGGTATTTTGACTTCTGCTTCTGTGTCCCTAATGATATATCCTATTCTGCTCCCTCTCTTTTTAATGTGAGGCATAAGCAAAGCATCTTATTTTGGGAAAATACTGCTGTAAAAAGTAAGAAAAAAAAGAAAAAAATATATCAAAGTAATGCTTATTTTGTGTCATACCTGTGGTGACAGAATTAGGACAAAACTAAACAATTTCAAGCTTTTTTCACATTTTCAAAGTAACCTGAAGCATTTTGTTTTGGCATAGAACATCTAATGAGTATCGTCATGGTAACTATTTGAAGAGACTACATTTCATGTTGTTTAGTTTTACTGGTATCACTTCAATGCAGTGATAATAAAAATGGTGATAAGTCTACCCTCATTGCAAAACTTGAATCACGTTGAATGATTCATGATGGAATCTGGAAATAGATTCTCTGCTTGCTTCCACTGAGAAGAGAAATGGGTGTTGTCTTGAGCTGCCTGGGGATCTAGATGGTCTCCCAGTTTTGACTCTCCGAGGGTTTATTAGCCATCATGCAACTCTGCAGAAGGTCTAGTGTAATAACAGGATTAAGATTTTGTGCTTTATGATAGAAGAAAGTATCCTGTTGGTGACATAGCCACCATCTAATGTCAGAAATACAGGCAGAGGCAGAACAAGAAAGTTCAGAATCATTCCTAATTTCTGACTGAGCTCAGTTTACAGGCAAATTGGCCCAAGTGGTAGGTGGCATGGCAGGAAGTGTGGTCAGAAATAACAAAAGCAGCAGATGGAGTGTGGAAAGAGGCAGTGGTGTTAGTCCATGTATTTTGACAGGTATGAATTTATATGTTTTGGAAGGTATTGGCCTACTAACTTTGATAAAAGCCTTGGAGACAGTAAGTACAGAGTTGGAAGGTATAAAGTGGCTACTGCTGAATATGCTTAAATGTCATAAGTTTTACAAAAAATGCAAAGATGGATTTAAAGCTCAACTGATTTTTCTGATCAGTGATTTTGTATGATGGACAATTATAAGAAGGACAATTATGTGAAGGACATCAGCTACGTCCTTAAAAATTCAGGTGCATATGATGTCAAAAACTCCCAGAAATTTGATGGAAATTGATTACTTGCACAGATTTGCAGGGTTGTGTCTTCATACAAATTAAAGTTTCATATCAGATTTGTACAAATATGGACCATGTTGTAATCAGGCATTGTATCATCATCACAGAACTGTTTTGCAGGCTTCTTTTATGTTTCATGATATCAGAGATTTCTTTGATAGTTTGAGAGCTAATACTAAAGCAACATTAATTTATTCTCCTTTTCTTGAGAATAAGACTATGCTTGCTATAATCGAAAAATATTTAAAATGTTTAGAGCTCAAATTCATTGCTGTAACTGTCTTGTTTTATCCCTGGCAGGTGTAAGTTTTTAAATTTATGATCTATTTCAGGCTCAGATGATGTCAGCTGGAGATTATTGTACATATGAATGTCAATAACAGACTGGGTTTTATGGGTGCGTTTGTCTGACAGGCTAGGTAAAATTAAAAGAAAAAATGGGGCTTTGGTAATTGTTGGTAATAAAGAAGAGTTAGAGTCTAGTTCAGCATGATACTGAAGTAGGTGCTTAATTTCAAGCATGTAAGAAGCTCCATAAAACTTGATTGCATGCGTAAGTGTTTGAAAGAGCAGTCCCTCAAAGGCTTTTAATGTTCAGGGCATAGTGTGGAAGAGCACAAGCTTCTTATAACCTGTCCTATTTGGACTGATAATTGATCAATGAATATGTTGCATCATGCCCACATATTGTGAAACGGTGGCTGAAAGTGGCCTTAGGAAATAAAAATAATGTCTGAAATGAAGGGGAGGAGAGAATGTCAGTCTTTGCCAGAAGTATTTAACTTGGACTTCATTACTCTCTGTAAGAGGGGGAAAGAACAAACATCTCTGTTGTCAAAACCAATTTGATTTTCTCCTTATGGAATTTAAATACCTTCTTTAAACAAATCTTCAAAATTTAACTGCATGCAGATCCTATGAAGTGAAGAACTGGGACACTGAATTTTAGCTGATTCATTGATTCTTTATAACTTTATGATGTAGACTTAGCTGGAGACCTAAAATAAGAACATACTGCAGATTAGATAGTCTTAATAACTAGTCAAGAGATGAATGCTTGGAGAACCTGTCTGTAGATTTCTGAAAGCAATTGTAAATATTCTAGAAGTATAGATGGAATAGAAAAACATTCTGATCCCAAAACTAGTAAGATGTAATCTCTGCAAAGTTAGGTTGGAAAGCAAAGAATAGGTAAGAAAATGGAAACTGAAGTGAGAAAAAAGACTACATAGATTCCATGAAAACTGTCTGAAAAAATGTTGGAAACAAGTCACAGTATGTCAGAGGTTTTTCCATAATGTGTCTTATAACAAAGAAGTGTTACAGGATGACACCTCTGAGACTTCTTCCATGTAAATTACAGTAATCATTTAATCAATATCTTAGTACAAAATTCTACTTTCTCTTACATAGGATGAGATGTAATTCAATTCATTTTATCCACCAGTGTACAGAAATTATGGGGAAATCTGTGTTTCACTTGTGACATTAAGGCTATGCCATGCTTTCTATGTCATATCAAGTATATTAACTAATGACAGAATTACTGAAAGAAAACACCACAATGACTCTTTCTGTGGTCACATTACATAGTGCAGATAAATTACTCTAACTCTGACATGTGTTACTTAAAAGCATCTGAAGTGGCATTCCTGCTCCTTGTTAACTGAATACTCAGACTCTGTTGCTTTTGAACATCTGATTTTGTTATCAATCTCAAATATCAATTTTCCTGGAGAACTAGGGCAGCAAGGTCTCAGCAGCTAGAATATTTTTATTTCCACTTTTTCTTCTACTTTTGCTTAAGAAATTCCATAGGGGAACTAAGACATCTCATTTTCTATCTTATCTGAATTAAAATATATTTTTGTATGTGTGTATGGTTTGGACAAAAAAGGAACTGGGACAACAGAAAGAATTACAGTTGTCATTTCTTTAATTCGTACTGTGGGTTTGAATCACTTAGTTGGACTTTTTTCTCTTAATGGGACAAGGACAGGCTGGTCATCTAGGTAGCAATCAAATCCCATGATGACAATTTGGAAATGTCTTGCTGACCACTAAAAGCTGAAATTTCCCCTCCATTTTGAATAGAGAATTATATATTTGAAAAGAACAGATTGAAATGCAAATATCAAGTGTCTTGTTGAAAGATCAGGGGCTATACGATAAATCACTGTGAAATACAAGTATATAAGCCTTGTGATTTCAAATTGGAAACATATGATATCAATCAGGCAATGACTACACTGAATACACCTGGAAGGTGGCATAAATGTCTGCACAGAATATGTTAAACCTAGTCTTGTCCCCTGGGTTTGTCCTGGAGAGCATGATGACACTTTCTTTTGCCTTTCTGTGTCAGGCATAGGGCTTACTATCTCTCTGACATGTACTTCTGACTGTGAAGTCCTCCCATGCCCAAGTTTCAGGCTCAGATATTAGTTAGGTAATGACCCTCAGCTCTTTCAGGAACCCTGGTTAGGGATTCTGTAGCTGAGTCATAAGGGCTCAATAAAATGCAGGAAGAGCTAAGGGTTAAACAGTATAGATGGCATACAAATACAGCCATAATGAATAACAGTGGTTAGCTGAATGTAGGCTGGAGAGAAATAAAGCATATAATATGTACTGTATAATTAATTAGTATTCCAGACAGACTCTGCAAACAGACTTTATAAAATGGGAGCACTACATAATTAATAGGTACACGTATCACACTGAAGAGTTGATTCATTGCTAGAAATAGGGGCATTACATCAATCTCTTGTATATCCTGGGATGTGCTTATCAGAATTTTCCAGATTTAAATGAGAAAAAAAGGATGCTAGAGCCTGCACAAATATATTCCTGTGCCATTACCTCTGGAAATGAAGGAGAAGACAGGACAAGATCTTATATTTTTCATACAAAGTATGCATGCAGTGTGGATATCTGATTAGGTAAAAGTGTATGTGCACATATGCACACATGTAAACACATGGGCAGAGTTTCTATGGATTTGCAGAGCAAAGCACAGAGCTTCTGGCTTCCCTATCAAAGCCTGCTGGCTTCGTGCCATAGATGCAGTGTCTTTTTCTCGCATGGTGCCTTGTCACTCTGCCATTTAGAGTAGGACTACTTTCATGCCTCTGCCTACGCACACAAGCACACAAAATAATACTCTTTTTGGAGGGGTTATTTGACAGGATTTGTCTGGCGTACTGTTCAGCTCCTTATTCATATATTGGAGGATGGAAGCACTTATTGGTCACATACAGCAGTACAAATATTAAATTATCATTTATCATTTCATGGTAATATAACTCTAATGATATTAAAAAGTAGCAGGAGGATACTTAGCATACTGAGAAGCACACCCTTCCCCCCCAGATTTCTTAATTCTAGTTATCATCACATTTATTAATTGACTTTATGTCGGCACCTACAAACCCTAGAAACATTTGCCCTGCCATAATTAGGTTACAACCTAAGATGAAGCAAAAGCACTGCCTGATTTTTGATTTAGACTATTGAAGAGCACTTTGAGTATTCAATGCACAATATTTAACACAATCTTGATATATCAAGTTTGAGATATATAATTTTCCTGGAAATAGTCGTAAGTAGAATAAAAACCATAGTATGGTTAATTTCTTATGGATGAGGCTATAAACTTCTACTGCTAAGTTCATATTCATTCATGACTTCTGAATTTGACTACTGAGATCTCTGTTTCTGGGGCATGATTCTGCAGTCCTTGAACTCAGTGTCAAGACTCCTGTTCCCTTTAATGGGAGAAAATTGATTCTAAGCAGTGCTTTTTCCTACTAGCATGAATTCTAAGCTGTAGAAAATGTTTCTTCAACTCTACTTAACCACAGTAATAACCCATTTTACTTTGGACATGTGTGCTAATTGTGCTGCTTCTATTACTGATTTTAAATTCGGATTGTTGAGCATTGGATAAATATTAATGAACTTACTATAAGAAATCTTTACAGTTAAAAACAAATTACAAATAATCCGCTGTGGTGGTTTGACATGGGAAGGACAAACTCAGAGGTTTTCCTCTATGAGAAAACTTCCTCTGTGAGTTGATTGGGACCAATTGAAGGCTGGCTTGGTTATTGACAGCCTGAAAATCCAATTGGAGAAAGTTAGTTCGCTCAGTGAACACACATTTTGAAGTAGGTAACCTGGGAAAAAGTTCTCTCTATTTCCGGTGGCTGAGCAGGTAACAACTTAAGCCCAGTCCGGGCTCCCTCCCATGCTGGGGGGCAGGGCCCGGGAGGCTGCTGGGTCCCATTTGCAAACCAGGGGACCGGGGTAAGGAAAGGCTCATTAATAAGACCTTAGCTATGCCTCCTTCCTCCCCCCCACGGGCCCACAGCTCTTGCTGCTGGCTCAAAACAGCTTCGGAGGGGCCCAGCCCCCACGCGGCCTGGGGGGGAGGCAGCCGGGCCCTGTCTGGGGAGCAGGGGTGGCCATGGGCAGTGTGGGGCTGCAGCTGAGCCCCAGAAAGGCTGATTGAGATCTCAGCCACCCCTCACCCAGCACACCTGGGCCTGGCCCTGGCCCAACTCTTGCAGCTGTGTGAAACTTTAACTCTCTAGTGCTCGGATAAAATTTGCAAAACTTCCAGCCTTCCTTTGAATATGAGAGGGAAAAAAAAACTTAGATAACTCCGAAGTCTGTGAAGCAAGAGCTAAGTTTTTTAGATAGAAGGAGAATGAGGAGATGCTGTGAAGATGGCTGAAAAATCCTTTTGCACGTTGTAGGGATGAACTGATGTTACACTGAACATTCCTATAAACCATGGAGAAAAAGACATGGGGAGATTTGGAGATGTTCCATTTGATAGATCATGTGATCAAAAGTACCTGTGTTAAGAATCTGCCCCGAGGAAGGAAGGGGATCTGGGTTTTCTGAAGATGAAGCATGAACAGAGAGAAAAGAGATGAAGAGAACTTTTGTTTTGGAACAATTTAGTCTTAAAAGTAATACCCCATGAGTTTTACATGGCCCATAGTCACAGCATTGGGAAAGCTGTGAAGATGGGAGGAGCTTCATGACTTTGCAAGTTTTTTTTTCCTGGGTGGATGCAAAAATGGTGAAAATGAAACCACATGAGGACTGTTTCCTTCCTCCTTGTGGAGAAATCCCTATGGCCTGACAAGAGGAGACTTCTCTCTCTGAAGTGAACTGAGAAAAGGATTATTTAAGTTGGGAACTGACTGAAATAGTTTTTTGTATGTTTGTTTTGACATTATGAAGGTTGGGAGAGGTGAGGGAAGGAGTGATCTGAAAATCTTATTCTGAATTTGTTTTTCTTCCTTCTTTGTGTAGTTAATAAATTTCTTTTTATACCCTTTTAAGTTTTAGGCCTGCCTTGCTTCTGCTCCTGGTTCTGTCTCACAACAGAAAATGAGTATATTTAAATTGGCAAATCTAAACCATGACACACACATTGAACTTTAATATTTATATATTATTTATAATGCTGCTTTCCCTTCAAAACATAACTCCAGAAGAATTCTTGGACTATTCAGGAGAATGTAATAATAAGCCCACCAAGTCATGAACTCCTGCTTATCATTGAACTGAAATTCTGTTTTACAGCCTATATGGAATGGTACCACTGGAGTGAAGACATACAGCCTCTGTCAGTCGCCAACACAGCAAGTCCTGTGGGGTCACTCCAAATGTCCAGCAGCACATGTGGCAGCAAGAGCTGACTGCAGGAGTAAAAGGCCTTTGAGCACCAAGACCCTGGAATTCTTTTTTCCTACTTTTAAAAAATCTATTGTTTTGAGGACATTCACACAGAATATGTAAACAAATGTGCCTACAATGTAGTTGGCTTGCCACACTCCTGTATCTGCATACAAACCTTAATACAAGACTAAGTAAATGCTATGAAAGAGAAAAATTTTACACTTTTACAGTCTCCCAATTATAGAAAATATATGTGTCTCCAGGTGTATATATAACACATGAAGCAATTGCACCAGCTGGTTTTAATAGACATCGTTTTATCTAAAGGAATACTGTAGGTGAAAATTGTGTAGATGAGGGAAGGTAAGCCTAGAAAAATTAAGAAATTAATACGTGTATCTACATTTATTGATTGCTCCATAAGGCAGAAATATTAGCTAGTAGGAATTATTATCTCCCAAACTGCACTTTAATATTCACTGTGTTCACTTTCACATCAGCAGAAATAAGAGTGCACATATGCCCCAGCTCTATCTCAGGACATTAGTTCATTAATTCAAATAACGAGTGTTAGAGCAGCATTAACCTTGGGATACTTTCTGCTAGAAAATATTCCCCATGCTATCTTAACTATTAGCATTTCTACTTACACAATATGATAGAATTGTTATCACTCCCAATTTAAGAACAATTTTTATCCTTGGAAAATTTAAATTGCTGCTATATAGCTTTACTTATTGACATAAATAGTCCAGGTAGTGCAACAGTTTTACAATGAAAAGAAATTTTCTAATATTTAATCTGCATCTCCTTTCTCATTGTAAGGACATTTCCTCAAATCCTGTTACTGCAGATGTGGCAGGAGAGACCAACCTCTCCCTCACAACAGCTCCTTTCAGGTAGTTGTAGAGAGCAATGAACTCCTGTGGAGGCAGAAAACCCCACAACAAAAGAGCTTCTCCTTTTCCCCTGAAGGGAAAGGCCTTAGGCACCCCCTCCTTGTCCCCATGAGGAATAGGTCTGCTCCCGGCATGCTTTTCTGTTGCATGTTAATTTATTATATCCCATTGGCCCTTTCCCCCTTGTACCACCCCTGAGCCCTCAGATAATTTGTTGGTGCTCTACCCTGCCCTTTGACTATCCTATATCTACCCTGCTCACTCTTACACTGTGAACCAGTTCATCCCTGGAGCCTTTGAGGAAAGAAGAATAAATTTTCGCCTTGGAACCGCACACGCTGCTCCCGTCTTTTGTCTCCTGCGTCGGCCGAAGCGGAGCGCTCACAAAAGAGCAAAATCACTCCTTGCCCAGTAGCGAGCCGGAGGACATGCCAGTGACTCGGGGACGTCCTCTAAGGACGCTTCTCTGGAAGGCTGTGGCACTCCACCACTGCCCTAGGGCCTGCCATGACAAACTCCTCCCTGAGACTCTTTTTCTCAAGACTAAACAAACCCAGCTCCCTCAGCCACCACTCATAAATCACATTCTAGACCTTACACAAGCCTTGTTGCACCTCAATGTCTTTTATAAAGTAAGAGGCCCAGAACTGAATTCAGTACTTGACGTGCAGCCTCACTAGTGCATCCCCTCACTAGGGGATGATCACTGCCCTGGTACTGCTGGCCACACTATTCTTGCTACAAGCCAAGATACTATTGGCCTCTCTGGCCACCTGGGTATACACTGACTCACGTTCAGCTGGCTGTAAAGCAGCACCCCCAAGTCCCTTTCTTCCAAACACCTTTCAAGTCACTCCTTCCTGGGCCTGTACTGCTGCGTCCAGCTGCTGCAAAATGAGTGGGAGGACCTGGCACCTTCTTGAACCTCTTGCATTTGTCCTCAGCCCATTGATGCAGTCTGTCCAGTTCCCTCTGGAGGGCCTCCCTGCCTTTGAGCAGATCAACACTCCTCCCCAACTTAGTACTGTCTGCAGATTTACAAGGGTGCACTCAATCCCCACATCCAGATCGTCAATAAAGGTGTTAGATAGGACCAGCCCTAAAACTAAACCCTGAGGAACACCATGAGTGGCCAGCTGCCAACTGGATTTAACTCCATTTGCCACAATTCTATGGGCCTGGCCATCCAGACAGATTTTTACCCATCAAAGAGTCTACCCATCCAAGATGTGACCAACAGTTTTTCTAGGAGGATGGTCTGGGAGACAGCGCTAAACACTTTACTGAAGTCTAGATAGACTACATCCACAGCCTTTCCCTCATCTACTGATCGGGTCACTTTGTCACAGAAGAAGACCAGGTTGATCAAGTTTTTGTAAACCCATGTCGTCTGGGCTTTCTCGTAGCTATGTGCCATGTAATGGCATTCAAGATGATCTCTTCCATAATTTTGCCTGGAACTGAGGTCAGACTGGTAGGCCTGTAGTTCCCTGGATCATCCTTCTGGCCCTCCAAGTAAGTGGGCATTACATTTGCTAACTTCCAGTAAGCTGGAACTTCTCCAGTAAATCAGGGCTGTGGGTAGATGATTGAGATGCTTGAGATGAAACACTAATCTTAGAGAAATTGGGGTTTTAGTTAAAAGTTCAAAGAAACTGGGCTTGAAATAGTTATCTGAAACTTAAATAATTAATTGCCTGTCATTTTATGTTTGCTCAGCTGTGTTTGCAATGGGAAAAGATGAAACTAGTAGGTACATCCGAAGAAACAGGAACAATGCAACCAGAAACTAATTCAAAGAAAGAAATTGGAGCTTTTCCAGAAGTCATTTGTACTGTCATCGATAGAAAAGGTCAAGAGTTCAGGGTGAGGAAGACTCGCCTTACTTCCTCTTTTTAAGACCCCTCCCCACAAAAATGACTCCAGACTTAATTCAAGAAGCCAACCACGCCTGCTTAATAGCCATTCAAGTTAATTACCATAGGAAGTGAGGGATGGGAGGGGCTGGTATTATGAATATGTATTTATTTGAAGCTTTTGTCAATAAATAGACTCTGTGATCACCTGTAATTTTGCAGTGCATATTGGAGGGTGACCCCACACTGTTGCCCAGCGCTTAATAAACATACACTTTCTAACTTTAAATTGTTAGAGTCTTTTGTCTGCCACAGTTGAGTATCGGTGTTAGATCAATACTCATATTTTGGTAAACCATTCAGTGACCACGGCAGGACTCTCTTCTCTCTGGCCGAGGAGCTAGCAGGGTTCGGGACCCCTCTAGGGCGCCCACCTGGGATCTTCCTAAGAAGAGGGCTCCTTTTCCTTGCTAGTGCCCCGGGGAGCAGAACTAGAACTGCCAGAGCTACGGACAAAAAAAAGTATGTTTAAAAATTAAAGATAGGTACCTTTAAGAAAGGCAAACTGATAAGACACTGCGAGACGTCGAGCGCGCAGTGAAAAAGCCTAAAGCGGATTAGTTTGTAAGTCTCCGCGGAATTTGGTAGTGGTTTGTGTTCCAGGTGAGGCTGGTAACAGCCCCAGGAACTCTTGCCCCACAGTGGGGGAGTAGAGCTCACATGGCAGTGTGTCGGTGGAGCTCGGGCAGCGGCAATAACAGCATTGCCAGTATAGTTGTGGTATGGGAGCAGTGGGGGCTCCAGTTTTATTTGTTGTTTAAAGGTGGCGTGGTGGTAATTTCCAGCTTGGGGCATCGGCCGCTGGTGGTGGTGTGTGTGGCAGACCGCATTTTTGGCTCGCAGAATACGGTGATTAGAGTCTGTGCGTGCTGGATATGTGTGTGTGTGCTTGAGCGTGCAGATGGATCTTGTTTTTGTGAGCTTTGTGTGTTTAAATTGTGGGTTAGCGGCGCGCTGTATGTGTTTTGGTCTGTGCGCTTTTGGGAGCGTGTTGGCAAAAGTCCTGTGTGTGTAGGCTGTGGAAGAATTTTGAGATTTACGCCTGAGTAGTAGAAGGGATATTTACGCCTGGGAGGGTGGAGGAATTTGGAGTGCTTGCATTACTCTTGAATTGCATGAGCTACGCTGTGTGTGTGTATTTTGACTGTGTGTGTAAGCAGCGGAATTGTGGATGGTGTATTACTCAGTGAGAGCGGCAGTTGTGTGTGTTTAAGATTTTTGTTTTGTGTTTAAAAGAAGCGAGTGGCACAAGACAGTCTAAAAGTTACGTCCGGCATAGTCCGGTGTAATCCCGGCAATGGGCACCGGTGGGGTGATCTGAGTTTTGCAGCTTTAGACAACATCTCGGTTTCTGCTCAATCCCAAAAAGTTTTAATTGTGGCTTTTTGTTTTAACTGTGAAAAAATATAGTTAATTATCTGTGAGGTCTCAGAATTTCTGCTGTAAGTGATGATATTCTGACAAAGCATAGTTAGTTTCTAAGTGTGGAGGGGTGAGGCAGCAACATGATCCCGGAGTTTCCTTCCCCCAACCACTGCAGAGCAACTGTGTCTTGGCCAAAATTTGACGGATTTTTGGTGTGGCTTTGTGAATATTTAACCCAAGTATAATCAAGAGAGGTTTGGTTTCCTTGCGACTGTGATTAGCAATTTAAAGGGAGGAGAAAATGAATTTTTGTTTTGCCATTTTGTGAAGTGTTTGAGAGTGTTTGGTTGTGATACATGAGTTCCCTTAGAGGTGAGTAAAAAGGAGTTTTTAGTCAGTTGTGCAGTGTGTATGCTGAGCATTTTGGAAAAAAAAACTATTGCCAATTTGTGTTGAAAAGTATAACCATTTGTCTTAGTCAGTGACTTGAGCTTTAGAAGAGTTACTTTAAATGATTTGGTCCACTGGTTTTTACTGTTAACCCTTCCTTTGTCAGTTGCTTTTATCCCTTTCCCTCTGCTAGTAAAATTATATGTCAAGGAACTTCCCTGTCCAAAAGGGAGCTGTGACTGTAACCCGTGGGTTGTGTTTTATTGTGTTGAGAATTGTGGGTTCAACAAGTGTATAAGTGGAAGATACCTAGAAATGGAAATTATAGTAGACACAAGGCAGCATATTTGATGTTGAAAGAGGCACTGATACCTATAATAAATAATTATGTTATAGTAAAGGGGGTGACTGGCCAATCTAAGAAATCATATTTTTGCAAACCTCTAAAGTATAAATTGGGGAAACAGTGGGAATTTATGGATTTTATATATGCCTAAAGCTCCATCTGCACTTTGGGGCAGGGATCTGCTAGAGCAGCTGGAAGCAAAAATATTTAAAGATGGGGAAATTAATTTGGAGGTAAAAGATCATCAGTATGTGGAACTGTTAAGCTTAATGCCAATAACCAAAGAAATTGAAGGTGAAAATAAAGAAAAAATTATTAAGAAAATAACAGATCAAGTGTTCCCTGGGGTGTAGGTCTCTAATATACCAGGGAGAGCAAAGAATGCTCTACCAGTACAAATCTGGCTTAAAGAAGAAAACAATCAGTAAGGGTCAAACAATATCCCTTGAAAAGGGAAGACAGAGAAGGAATCAGGCCAATCATTGAGACTTTTTTGCAAATAGGACTATTAAAAGAGTGTCAATCAGATTTTAATACTCTTATTTTGCTCATGAAAAAGCCCAATGGATCATACAGGCTAGTACAAGATTCAAGAGCTTTTAATAAGATAACTGAAGATTTATACCCAGTGGTTGTCAACCCCTACACCTTGTTAACTTGTTTAACATCTGAACTAACCTGGTTTATTGTTTTAGATTTGAAGGATGCTTTCTTTTGCCTCCCTCTCCATGAAGCCAGCCAGAAAATTTTTGCATTTGAATGGGAGATCCCAAAACTGGACATAAAACTCAGCTCACATGGTATGTACTACCCCAAGGGTTTAAGAATCATATTTGAAGAACACCTAGCAAAGGATTTGGAGTCTTGGGAACCCCCACCAGAAGCAGGACAAGTGCTTCAGTATGTGGATTACCTCTTAATAACCACCTGGACCCAGGAAGCATGTGTGGATTGGGCGGTAAACCTCTTAAATTTTTTGGGCCTGCAGGGGTATCAGGTTCCCAAAAGAAATCCCAGATGGTGAAGCAAACAGTGATTTACCTGGGCTATGAAGTAAGTGTTAGACAAAGGACCTTGGGGCAAGACCGCAAGGAAGCAATATGCCCCACCCCGAAACCCCAGACAGTAAAGGAACTGAGAACCTTTCTAGGCATGACAGGGTGGTGCAGATTGTGGATTTATAACTATGGATTGTTTGTTAAACCCCTGTATGCCTTAATCACGGAAGGGAGCAGAGATCTTCAGTGGACAGCAGAAGCAACGTGAGTCTTTGACCAGCTAAAGAAGGCTCTTATGTCAGCTCCAGCCCTGGGACTTCCAGACGTGAGTAAACCATTCTTTCTGTTTTCTCACAAAAAACAAGGTATTGCTCTGGGAGTACTAGCACAAGACCTGGGACCATACCGGAGGCCAGTTGCCTACCTCTCCAAACAGCTGGACACAGCAGCCAAGGGGTGGCCGGGGTGCCTCAAAGCTGCTGCAGCAATGGCAGTGAACATCCAAGGGGCACGGAAATTTACCCTAGGCTGGAAGATGACTGTGCTAGTATCCCACACAGTGTCTGCAGTCCTGGAGGCGAAAGAAGGACATTGGCTTTCCCCAAGATTTCTAAAGTACCAGGCCATACTGGTAGAACAAGATGATGTTAAAATTGTGATAACTAACATTGTTAACCCAGCTTCTTTCCTCAGCAGGAGTATGGGAGAACCAGTAATCCATAACTGCCTGAAGACCATTGAAGCCACCTACTCCAGTCGCCCGAATCTGAAGGACACCCCTCTCGAGGATGCTGAGAACTGGTTCACTGATGGGAGCAGCTATGTCATCAGTGGAAAAAGACATGCTAGGTATGCAGTTACCACCAGCAGAGAGGTAATAGAGTCTGGACCATTGCCAACAAACACCTCTGCACAAAAATCTAAAATAATCGCCTTAACCCAGGCCTTAGAGCTGCCAAAAGGAAAAGAAATCAACATTTATACAGACTCAAGGTATGCATTTGGGGTCGTTTGTGCAGATGGAGTTATTTGGAAAGAAAGAGGACTACTGAACTCACAAGGGAAAAAACTTAAACACGCACAAGGAATACTAAAACTGTTAGATGCAGTTCAGTTACCTGAAAAGGTAACTATTATGCACATCAAGGCACACCAAAAAGTGAGCTTAGAACTGGAAGAAGGAAATATACTGGCAGACAGAGAGACAAAAGACACAGCCAAAAGTGAGGTACTCAATGAAATGGTCGAGCCAGCATTAATTCCAGATGGAAAGATCTCTATTGAAGGTAAGCCAGTATATAGCAAAAAAGATAAGAACCTTATTAAAGAAGAAGTAACTTATAACCAGGAGGGGTGGGCTGTAACAAAAGAAGGAAAAATTGTAGTACCTTCCTATTTGTTGTAGTCATTAGTGCTAAAAGAACATGAGAAAACACAATGGGGAATAGATGCCCTATACAATTATTTAAATGACAGAATTTTAGCTAGAAAATTACAAGGCACAGTAATGCAAGTAACTCATCAGTGTGGTCTTTGCTTCCGAACTAATCCTAAAAACATTCCAAAGCCTGAAGTTGGACAGATTGGGAAAGGTTGTGGACTTGGGAAACAATGGCAAATGGATTTTATAGAATTGCCCAGGAAAGGGGGGTATTGCTACCTATTAGTGTTAACAGATACCTTTCCAGGATGGCCAGAAGCCTTCCCTACCAGGACAGCTAAGGCATGGGAAGTGACCAAGGCACTGTTGCAAGAAATAATACCAGGTTTTGGAGTCCCAGCCGCTATATCTTTCGATAGAGGGCCACATTTTATCTCAAAAATTGTACAGCAAATTAGTCACCACCTGGGAATAGATTGGGAATTGCATACCCCATATCACCCTCAATCCAGTGGCCAGGTGGAGAAGATTAACCATTTGATCAAACAATAAATTGTTAGACTGGGGCAAGAGACAAATTGGCCTTGGCCCCAGGCTCTTCTGTTGGCATTAGTAAGGATTAGAACAAAACCAAAAGCAAAAGGAAAATTAAGCCCTTTTGAAATATTGTGTGGGAGACCATATGCAGTCCAAAAAAGGACAACACCCATTCAAGTAGAAAAGAAGAAACTTTACACAAATACATGGTGGCCCTAAGTAGACAACTTAGAGAAATTGGAAAATATGTGGCTGGGGCCCAAAACAGAGAATTAGATGGGCCAGTACATGATGTATAACCTGGGGACTAAGTATATGTTAAGTCTTTTGCAGAGAAGATTTTGGAACCACAGTGGAAAGGACCATTCCAGGCACTCCTTACCACTTTCACAGCAGTCAAGATCAAAGAACAGAAGGCCTGAATCCATCACTCCCAAGTGAAGAAGAATCCTGAAGAAATCTGGAAGGTCACACCAGGTGACTGAGAGCTGAAGCTGAAATTCACCATAAACAGCGAGCAATGTACTTAATAGTTATCATAGACATAATGTGAACAATTGTGACCCTTGTGGTCATTACCACAACTATAATGAGCCAAAGCAGTAACACCACACCAGTAAAACTTAAGATCCCTACTCTCATAGAGCTTTGAGCAGAATGTTAAGGGTTACACATGCAAGAATGTGGGAAGGGAGAAATGTCTTGAAATGTGAATATGCATTCATACAAAATGGGTTCCATAAGGCTCACCGTCCATCTATGGAACTCATCCAAGTTAGTCCTGGATGCTGTGACAAATGCTTGACCACGTGTCCTGAATTTAGACTTAAAATTGAAGAGTGCTCAGCAAAAACATTTGATCTTGATTTTAACATCACTCAATATTGCATTGAGTTTCACAAAATCAAAGCCAAAACAACCCCACCAGTGTCAAAGAGGGCTGTAACAATTAAAACTCTAATTATTTCAGAGAAAAAAAAAAACAACCTATAATTCCCACAATTACTAAAATTGGGTCATATGCTATCAAGAAAACAGGAATTCAGAGCTAACTAACCCGGAATGGTTTCTGAAGCAAGTAGAAATGGGAGCGCAGGTAAATGCTTCTGCCCTTTGGCCAGAATGTGCCCCATTTCTCAAAACTCCTTTTATGGATTGGACTACTTGGCTTCAAAACCATATGCACTCTAGTTTTAGGAAAAACGAGGAACAGGATTAGGAGTTTTAAATACAATAGATTCGAAAGTGTTACTGAACAAATTGACTGCGATGAGAAGCGATTTAATTAAATTACAGCAGCCTTTGCAATCTTTTTTGTTAGCATTAGGTAACAATCATTGGAAACTGACCAAAATATTACCAGAATGGGAAAATATAGAAAATATAGAAGAGCAAGACCATGAGGTAGTAAATAAAGCACTAGGTACAGCTAGTGTGAACATTTCTCTGGCTCTTGGATGTAGTCAAGCACAAATATGGATGCAGTCAGTGGCTGCCACAGTTATCAGGGAAGGTGAGGAAAGAACATTCCCTGCTGAAATTCGCAAAATTGTTTAGGATAATGTCTCTGAAATGGAAAGAGAGCTTCAATCTTGGTGGGTCTTGGTCAATTGTACCTATGACCTTGTGACAAATATGGTGACAACTTTCGTTTTAGCTATACACAGTGCATCTGTGAGCTTAATACATTCAATAGTCACTCTAGGACTAAGTCATGAAGGGACTGTATTCTATCCCTCTGAACACAGAATATGGGCACGAGAAATTGAGGGAAAATGGCAGACGATTTAGCATTAAATACCCAGTATATGGTCAAACTCCAGCTGAAATCTTACTACTGCCTGCCAGCTTAGCAGAATGATTAGTTGCCAGGCTATCTTGGTTTGAAAGACAGGTATTTGCTAAGGAAAGGCAAGACTCCTTTCCCTGAGATGGAGAGTAGAACCCCCTCCCTTCCAATTATTATAGTTTTGGAATCAGGGTCTCTCAGGCAAAAGATATGGGGATAGGAATAACAGTTCTTTACTAATATATCTAACAAGGCAAACAAAAGAAACAACAGCAGCTATAAAAATTGACACCAAAACAGAGCAGTGTAGCTCAGTGCCAGTCCCTTTTGGCCGCAGGCTCCCTCTCCTGCGCTCAGTTCCCGGCGCTGTGGGCAGGGCAGGTCTCACAGCTGAAGGGGCTGGGGCGATGGCGGCCCAGGGGTGAGAGGGATGGAGGAGCGACTCCCCCCTCATGGTGTCGGCCGTGCTGCTCGGCAGAGTGCCCGGAGGTAGCAGGATGAAGCGGGAAGGCAGCAGGGCGATGTCTGACAGCAGGGAACGTGGCTCCCGGCGTTGGGATTGCGGGAAGGGTGCTAGGCAGGAGCACTGGCTGCCTTCCTCCGAATCCATGAGTGAGTGAGAGAGCAAGAGAGTGAGAGAGCAGGCAGCTGTCCTCACCTCCCTTTCTGGTGTTCCCCCTCTCGGCACCCCCTTCAAGAGAAACTGTTACTAGCTAGGGTGCAGCCAAAAATACTTAGCATAACAATGGGGAAAATTCCACAGAAAGAAAAGGGAAAAATTCAACCCCCAACATATGCCCTCAATACAAAACTTGCATATCCCAGAACGACACCTCTTGTGAATGGCTTAGCATTGTGCTGTTTAGTCATAAAGAGTTTGTATTCACTCAAATCCTTCTTTTCTATGCTAGGTGTAGTATTTTGCTTTATTCTAATTCTTAGCAATGAATTCTTGTTCTGCCATTTTGTGCAATGTCATCTTAATATCCATCATTAAATCATCCTGACACAGAACAGTTGTTTTCTCCTTATCCTCACCGTGCACTCAGATGTATCATACAAAAGGGAAGAGTGTTTGCTACAGAATCATTTCACTTTCAATGCAACTTCAGCAAAATAATGAGTAAAATTATAGAAATTATACAGTCAAATATATTCCATACCAGGGACATTTATGACAACTCATGAAGCAAAAATTCTTCCCAAAACAAGTAAGCTTTCCAAATTCATGAACTATGTAAATGGGACAAGTAGAACCCATGAATTAATACAAATGCTGTAAGAGACAACAACTTATTTGTCTTACATGCTAAATTGCTCATGTGTAAAATAGAAAACATTTTAAATTAAAACAAGATGGAGAAAAACAAATGGTGGCTAAATGTTAAAATAGAGACATATCTAAGATATATTCAGGCTAAGGAATGTAAAATCAGAATATTTATAAAATGAAAAGACAAAGTGAACTGTAACAAAACGGAAGCATCTTAACCAGGGCAAGAGTGATAAGGAACCAGTCTGCAGCAAAATTAAAGATAGAAAGGTGATTCTGCATTTAGAGACAGACAGTGCGTCAACTCAGCTGAAATGAAGAAAGTCCTATGAGGCAGACTTATAATCCAATACAGGATTATTTATTGATGCCACAAGTACATACGAGCTAATAATAGTAACAAAACAAATAAATATCCTCACCAGTACCGGGTACTCTGAGAGGCACAGTATGGAACAATGGTGAGCTAATAAAGAGCCTGATAGACATACTGAATAATCTAGCCTCAAGGAGAAGACTACATTATAATTTTCTAAATAATTTAGTCCAAATATTCAGTAAATGTCACTGTAGTCATTACACAGTAAATTGCCAGGGAGTATTCTATGTCTTATAAAGAGGAGGTCTAGAAATGCCATCAAGATATGATAATTGCATTTATAGAGGTCTTCTTTTTCTTAATTATGTTTTTACTATTTTTAATATTCTTTTGTTTGTAAATTATATTCACATATACGTTTCAATAATCTTCTCAGAAAAGAAAATACGTTTTTATTTGGAAGGGGGAAACAAAGAAAGAAAGGGAAAATGTTTTTCTTCTTGTAATTTGCATTTGACAAAATTAATGAAAACAATGGCTGCAGTTCAGTAGTCTACAGGCTTGGTACTCCAGAGAATAAAGGAAGTTACTGCAGTCTTAAAAGGAATCACTTTCTCTGGGATCTCCTCAAAAAATGTAATTACACAAATCTTGTCTGTTTATTGCAATGTGTGGGTAAGAAACACATGTGCTTTTTGGCAATACAAATATGAAGACCTGGCATATTTAATTTGTCCAAGGATCTGTGTACAGAAATGTTTCACCGGGTTTCATTTCATCACCTCCTCATTTTAGTGTCAAAGAAAAGACACAAAGAGGAAACAGAGGTTCACATCTATACAGTTATCAAAATTCAAGAAAACTTTGCTACACACACCTTTCTACAAGTCATATTTTTCAGTTTAATTGATCATCCAAAAGCCTAATTTTACAAAAGTGGAATTAACTCTAATGAGTTAAACCAGAATGCTTTCACTTGTGGAACTAAAGTAATTTCCTGAGTCATGTTTCAGTCAAATCCGCAGCTAAAGTAGATTCACAAGCAGCAGTGGGGACCAGTGTCAATAGTCATAACCTCCAAGTTCCCAGAAAGCTAAATTGTTTTTTCCAGTGTAGGGTTTTCAGAATTCACCTGTTCTTTTGCATTAGCTCCAAACTGAACTGTAGAAGGTTTCAACTTTAGCTCACTTTAAAATTACAGCTCCTTTAGAGTGCCTTTCTCCAAATTCAGACTAGTACAAATTCCTACAGGCGCAGATCATCTGCTCTTAGGTCTGAGTACGACCTCCCTGATCTGACAGTGCAACTCAAAACACTGGTCATTGTGTTCAAAGACTCAAAACCTTGGAACCTGAACTCTGAAAAAGAATTATCATCTCTTGTTGCCCAGAATACCTTGAAAACCACCCTGGAGCCTCATTTTGCTGTCATGACTGTTTTGCTCCCTTTTCTGCCTGTCCCACAGAACATGAAACTCACTGTTTTATTGCTTTGGAATTTGTCTGCAGCCACCATACAGTTTATGTGCCTTCCTTTTCTTTCTATTTCTTTTCACCTGAATCTTTTTCCTACTATGAAATTTTGGTCTAATATACTCTACTAAATGTGTGTATCTACTAAACTGGTGATAAAACAGTGGAGAAAAAAAAAGGTGTATAAAGTAATGTTTTGGGATTCAGTGCAAGTAGTGGAAAGCATTAACTTCTGCATTGTCTTAATTACTTTTGTCTGTTTAAATGTACACACTTTCAGATATATAGCAGTTTTTCCCTGCTTGTACAAGCACAATATTGGGAACCAATGTTCCACATGTACTCAGAACTAAAAACAACAATAAATATAAATGACTCTGATATAACATTTTTCTACCTAGTTCTCCAATTCTGCATATGTATATTACTCCCATAGGTTATTGCACTAGAAGAATGCAACAATTATAGGGTTTTGCTCCTTTTGGAATTATTTTGAAGGCTGTATTTATTGAGGGTTAGTAATACATACACAAGTAACTAGCAAATTTTTCTCCCACCAATAAATAATTCAAGAAGAAATGAGCAATATTAATTTTTTTTGTAATATTCTGTGAATCAGGATATTATAAATGTTTAAGAAAAATTTTCAAAACTGGACATGGATTCCTATTTTTTAAAAGGAGGAATAAAAACATGTATCATGAATTTTCTCAGGTTCATCTATTTTTTTTCCAAATCATGACTTTAAAGTGCCATTGCAGAAGCATAGAATCAGAGAAGGGCTGAGGTTAGAAGAGGGCTCTTGAGATCAAGTTACTTTCCTACTAGTCACCCCCTGCATACTGATGCCTGGGGTTGTGTCTTACCCAGTACAGGGTTGAACTTTATGAAGTTCCCTTTTGCCCAATTCTCCAGCCTGATAAGATTGCTCTGGACCACAGCACAGCCCTCTGGTATATAAGTCACTCCTCCCTGTGCCATCAGTATACATGGTGAGGGTACATTCTGTCCCATCATGCAGATCATCAGTGAAGATGTTGACCAGGAGCTGCTGATCACGAGCTTCCAGCTGGATGTTGTACCATGGGTAACCATCCTCTGGGCCCAGTAGTTTTCAACACTCCTCCAGTCTGCACGTCCAGCTCATACTTCATCAGCTTCTCTACAAGGAAGCCTTGTCTGTATCCACTAGTATACACATTTATTTTGATTTTTAAAAATCATTAGAAGTGAGTATTTTAACACCTGGATTATTTTTCAAAGGGAAATGAAAGTCAGGATTCTTAATTTTAATTATCACCTTCCACATGATACTAACTTACATCTAAGAAAAATAAGACAGCATCGAGTTTTAAGGGTTTAAAATAGCTTAAAACTTGGGTACCTTCAGAGATTATCATACATTCTTTATTTATGCATCTGAATTACAGATTTGGCTGTGATGGAATTAGTGCCTTCAGGCTTTATTGGCAGGTATTGCTTGAAAACAGTGTTTTGAGGATTTTTTCATCAGAAATGAAACATATGATGTTTCCATTTCAGCCTTGCTTGCTTCAGGGGCACCTGAAGGCCTTCCTACAATTGTGTTCCCTCCAGGAGAAGAGCAACAAATAACTTCATAAGATTGCATTTCAGGTGACTGTCTCTTACTGGTCCTGATAAGATCTAATTTACTAAAGTGAGGACACAGGAGGATGGAGAAAAGTGAAAACAATCTGTTCTTGACCACAAATCTTAGTGTAAATTATTGGCTCATTCAAGGTAGAGATTTAGTACTAATACTGTTGAAGACACATCATTATTACTCATTAAGTTCTTTGTAGAAAGCTCCTGGTGAATTGGTCAGTAAACAGACATAGATAAGATGCAGTTTGCTTGCTTTCAAAGTACTGTGGCTTTTGCTTTTCCAAATGTTTAGTCAGTTGCAAAATTTTTTTATTTTAATTACAATTAGAACTGATGAATCAGGTAAGTTTCTGCACTTGCATATATTTGAAATGTTTCAAAGTTTTATAAAAATTCACTGTGTTTTATTCAATTTATAAGATAAACAGGCTGAAATAATTCATAACATGTATGGACAGCAATTGTTTCTTTAATTAATTCCTAAAACACACAAATTTGTTTATGCTTTGCGATTAAGTTTAGCTGCATTTCATCTTACCATATATCAAGAAGAATTCAAAACATTCTGTTTAATTGTTTAAACAGAAGCCATATATAATTATATGGTTCTTGGACATCTTTTTCCATTGAACTATTTCACCTAATTTGGGAATGATTTGGACTTGCTTTGATTTATCCAACCGTGCAACAGGAGTGAAGTGCCTGCTTTGACGTAAATGTCACCTAGATGTACTCATGCACAAGAGGAAAGGATGCATGGCTCCCCCTATCACTACTGTACTGCACAGCACATTTCACATGTACACTGAACCTGAAATTCCTGACATTATCATCTTGCCATGGTCAACAGCAATGTGTGAGGAAGATAAAGTGTGGGTATAGATGTCTTCAATAAGAAAACAAGTTTTTAGTTGAATATTATTAATCCATAACAATGACTCATCTCTTGACTATGAGACATTATAAAGAAATCAAGGACAAGGATCCTGGGAAGCTTGTAACATCTGGTAGTTATTTCGATGACATTGGTCACTTCTTGCTCTTTGGTGGATGCAAGTGGCAGGTAAGTAAATACACCCTTCAGCAACTTCAGTCCAAATATCAGAATCTGTTCCAAGATAGTATCTATCCACTTGCTACAGATAAAGCAGAATATAAACCAGTTAAAATCCAAGGTTCTGCTATCAGCCTAAAAATTAACATTACATTTCAAAAACTATTAAGCTTGCTGAAGTCTAAGAATTATTCAGTGCCTAACATGACATCAGGGCTTACGTGCAACAATCATACCAACACAACTTACATCTATTCAAGACAAGATTTAGGTATCTTGAGCAAGCTCAGTAGTACTTCTCAGTATATAGAGATGAATCCTGTTATTACTAGAGACTTGCTGAGCCTTTAATGACCCAAAGTTGTTTGTTAGAAATTGCTTGCTAGTAAGAAGTTATATCATTCCTAATGCTAGAAACTCAAAACTAGGCTACAGAGAATATAATAAAGTGCAGTGTGTGAATCAATCCTGAATCGGCATAAATCCCAACTTTAGAAAGCCTAATTTCTATATGTCGTCTCTTAACTTCTACAATTCTTTGCTATGGCCTTTATTGTTTCTGCAGTAAGACCATGATTGATCATTAATACCATGTTTTCATGAGCCTGAAGTGTGATGTTAGCTTTAAAAATTCTCCAGATCTGCTCCTACCTTTAAATACATGCTATCTCTGTTCTGCAAGCTGTCTCCCCCTAGGAATTTCTGGTTATTTTTTTATTCCTTTAAAAAACAAGAGTAAGAACATTCAGAGTATAACCACTCCCAAAACAAATCTCTCCTTACTTTGTAAGACCTACAAAGCCATTGTACAAAACTGCTATAAGCCACTGGGTTCTCCTCAGGCTGAGAGAACTGAGGGAAAACACTGAGACTGATAAATTTAATTTTAATTAATAAATTTTTATAAATCTACAATATGTATAGATAAAAATATTCAGAAATATAATTTAAACTATGATTTTACCTGTCATACCACTTGACCTTAGAGTGCAACAAATCAGTCACCCAACAATGTTGCAGGATAGGGGCATGTTCATGGAAAAATCATTCTCAGTCACTATCCAAAATTGCTCAGTGGATGTCATGGTTTAGATTTGCCAATTTAAATATACTCATTTTCTGTTGTGAGACAGAACCAGGAGCAGAAGCAAGGCAGGCCTAAAACTTAAAAGGGTATAAAAAGAAATTTATTAACTACACAAAGAAGGAAGAAAAACAAATTCAGAATAAGATTTTCAGATCACTCCTTCCCTCACCTCTCCCAACCTTCATAATGTCAAAACAAACATACAAAAAACTATTTCAGTCAGTTCCCAACTTAAATAATCCTTTTCTCAGTTCACTTCAGAGAGAGAAGTCTCCTCTTGTCAGGCCATAGGGATTTCTCCACAAGGAGGAAGGAAACAGTCCTCATGTGGTTTCATTTTCACCATTTTTGCATCCACCCAGGAAAAAAAAACTTGCAAAGTCATGAAGCTCCTCCCATCTTCACAGCTTTCCCAATGCTGTGACTATGGGCCATGTAAAACTCATGGGGTATTACTTTTAAGACTAAATTGTTCCAAAACAAAAGTTCTCTTCATCTCTTTTCTCTCTGTTCATGCTTCATCTTCAGAAAACCCAGATCCCCTTCCTTCCTCGGGGCAGATTCTTAACACAGGTACTTTTGATCACATGATCTATCAAATGGAACATCTCCAAATCTCCCCATGTCTTTTTCTCCATGGTTTATAGGAATGTTCAGTGTAACATCAGTTCATCCCTACAACGTGCAAAAGGATTTTTCAGCCATCTTCACAGCATCTCCTCATTCTCCTTCTATCTAAAAAACTTAGCTCTTGCTTCACAGACTTCGGAGTTATCTAAGTTTTTTTTTCCCTCTCATATTCAAAGGAAGGCTGGAAGTTTTGCAAATTTTATCCGAGCACTAGAGAGTTAAAGTTTCACACAGCTGCAAGAGTTGGGCCAGGGCCAGGCCCAGGTGTGCTGGGTGAGGGGTGGCTGAGATCTCAATCAGCCTTTCTGGGGCTCAGCTGCAGCCCCACACTGCCCATGGCCACCCCTGCTCCCCAGACAGGGCCCGGCTGCCTCCCCCCCAGGCCGCGTGGGGGCTGGGCCCCTCCGAAGCTGTTTTGAGCCAGCAGCAAGAGCTGTGGGCCCGTGGGGGGGAGGAAGGAGGCATAGCTAAGGTCTTATTAATGAGCCTTTCCTTACCCCGGTCCCCTGGTTTGCAAATGGGACCCAGCAGCCTCCCGGGCCCTGCCCCCCAGCATGGGAGGGAGCCCGGACTGGGCTTAAGTTGTTACCTGCTCAGCCACCGGAAATAGAGAGAACTTTTTCCCAGGTTACCTACTTCAAAATGTGTGTTCACTGAGCGAACTAACTTTCTCCAATTGGATTTTCAGGCTGTCAATAACCAAGCCAGCCTTCAATTGGTCTCAATCAACTCACAGAGGAAGTTTTCTCATAGAGGAAAACCTCTGAATTTGTCCTTCCCATGTCAAACCACCACAGTGTACCAGTTCTTTTGAGTATCCTTTCCTAATGACATACCAATTAGACACAGACAACGATTCCTTGTGCTCTGCTACTGTATATTGAAAAGCTCAGTAATGCTCGACTAACTTTTGCCTAAAGTTTTCAGTCAGATGTAGCTTCTCTTATTTAATTTATCTAGAAAGCATATGTGTGTAACTCAATTGCAAATATCTTCATGATCTTTAGAGCTCCAGAGTGGTAGGCTGTCCCCAGTGCCCTGAACTGAGAAAGAACTTTTGGTGATGAGGAGCTGAGATGAAGAGCAATATGAATTCCTGATCAAGTCAGTATATATTTTGCTAAAAGCTTCTCTCCAGCAGTCTTTTGAGGCTGTGGTTGTGAAACAGATGTTTAAGCTGCTGTCCACAACTGTTTCAACTTTGCATTTTATTTTGCTGGAGGCTTGGGCTACAGATCCTGTGCAGTGTCTTTGGAGTTCTTATTTGAAAATCTGTTCATTATCTACAAAGATTTGGGGTTTCGAAATAATATCGAGGCAGTAGCATTTTGCTACATCTTATAACTGGACTCCTCTGATTTATCAGTATCAAATTCTTTTCGTTTTCAGAATACATTCATTTTTTGAATGTGGTTGTGACTGGGAAGTTCTGCAGGTTTGAATTCTTTGGTTCCAGGTATACTACAGTTTATTGTTGATTTTATATTAATATAGAAGAAGATGAATGTGTTCCTCAATGATTAAAAATCTTCAGTTTTCCTACTGTGATTTAGGCTTTCACCAGCATTGGTAGCTTTGCTGGTTTAGCAGGCTAGGACATGCATAAAACATACTAATTTTTCAAACTCACTACACCTTTGATTTTAAGAGTAGTGATAATAACTTAAATTGATTCTCTGGCTTCTAAATATACAGCCAGTGAACTGTACTGGTTAACAAGTAGATACCTCAGATGAATGTGCCACAAAGGTTTTCTTATGTGTCCTTAAAAATATAATATCATGCTTGTTTTAAAAAATTCCCCTTAGAAATAGTTCTATATTGACAATCACATATCTTTAATCTAAGTATCAACTGGGTAACTTAGTGCAAACTGTAAGATTTTAAAAGCCTATGGATCAGTAAGAAGCAAAGATTAACTAAATTTTAAAGGTTACTACAGGTGCAGTTGCTTTGTGAATATGAAATGTGCTGTCCAACATTTCTTAAACATGGGGCTAACTGGGATATTTTATTGGTTTTAGGTCATTAGCCTAACGTCTTTGTTTCAGTGGGTGGTTACAATAAAAAGCTCCATCAGTATTTTTTATTTCAACTGAAGAACCGTGACTGCAGGTCAATCATAATATGCAGTCCTATTCTGCAAGTTCATCAGCATCTGTGTTTTCGTTTAAGAGACAGGTATTTG
>VXBI01004084.1:0-23378 GCA_013397375.1 Toxostoma redivivum
TCTCTTAAACCAAGACACCATCTTAATTTGAATTTTGTTACCGAATAGTTATCATGACCATTTACTCAGAATAGAGGTGGAGAGAAGTACTCACGTAAGAGCAGGAGTTCAGGAATATCAAGGCCTCTACAACTGAGGAGACAAGAGAAACACAATAGTGAAAATGTGATGGGAAGTTAGTATTGACCCACAGATAAAGGGTAATACCTGGGAGTGTAGAATATTGCTCTTGTGGCTTTTGAGAAAGCATGATGAGTAGGACATGAGAATTTCAGCATTCCCCTAAATCCCAGACAGCTCTTTCTCTCAGATATAGCTTGAATAATTACAGTGGATTACACTCATCAGATCTACAGACAGACTAATTTTTCTTCCTTTTTTTCAATGACTAAACAGAATAACAACTTCTATTTCTCATCCACCTAAGCACAACAGAGGTGGTTAGCTGAAAATAAAACTGTTTGTAGTTCTGTATTTTCTGTATTAGAATCAAAGTGGACCAAAGCTGGTGTCAACAACTGATCATTTTCTACTATGCAAAGTAGTAGAAATTTCCTTTTTAATTCATTTCATTCACAATAACAAGATTTACAGTATCATAAAATATTAGTAGTATCATAAAATATAGGGGAACCCTCTCTCTGACTGTCAAGAAAGAAGTGTTACAACAGGAAGGTTAAATTTCAAATGTCTCAATCTTTCTTAAGATTAGCTCATATTGCTTTTAATTCTAACATCTTCAAAATCCTATATAGTTTGTGTCAGCATACCTAAAGTATGATGGCTTGATAATAAAGAATCCCAAAGTAATTTCTTTTTTAGAAGATGTATTTTATCAGTCATTTTCAGATTACATTATGTTTTCTTAATATTTGGATATGATTGCACAGAGAGCATTTTTGTAATTCATGCATTCTTTTAAAATCTTGGTTTCTTAATATTTCCCATTAAAAAGAATAATTTTGTCTGATATTAGGCATATTAAGATGGGTTTAGCTGAAAATTTCATATTTTGTTTGTTTGTTTTTGTTTTTTAATTTTTAAATCCCCTTTATCTATCATCTACCTAACATTTAAAAACACTGATAAACTCCTGGTATCATAGACAAAAAGAAAATAATCTATTGTTTTATCATAAAAAGATAAACATATCTAAAATCAAGTAAATGCAGAAACCTTATATTTAGAAAACACTGAAGTTATAACTAAATTAATTTTAAAAAATGGATTCAAAACCAAACCCAGACAAAACTGATCTAGACAAAAGAAGTCTGACAAACTGCACTACTGTGGTTTTGCAAAACTATTGCAAAACTTTAGGAATTTTGCCAGCAGTGGCAAGACTGGTTGACAGTGAAATGCTTTCAGGTTTGTTCAATTTCTAATTTTTGTGTTTGGGTTTTTTGTTTTGTTTTTGGGGGCTTGTTTTTTTAAATTTTATTTCCTATAATTGAAGGCCATTGAAATATTTGGAAAAAAGATAACAAAAAAACCACGAAAAACTTACCTAAACCTTTACAACTGAAAGAGTAAATAATCTCTATATGATCTTTGACTTTTTAACCAAATAGTGATTAAAAGATCAGATAAGGATAGGACAAGTCAGTTTTGTTCCTCATTTGTTTCTCATATTTTAATTTCTGACCCTAGGCAGGTCTCTTCCTTTTATAGTATCTATATTTCTTGCCTGTAGTTTTAAGGTGACTTACTTGACTTACTAAACACTCTTTCTCCCTTACTAACCACAATATGATCTAGAAATCAGAATCTTAAGATTCTTCATTTAGAATTAAATCCTCATATGAGTTTCCTGTCAGTATCTTATGAATGTCTGTGAGTGCCTGTGTGAATTCTGTGATAGAATCTTCTACTTTCTCAAGTTTCTCTTATTACTCTCCTGAGTAATCTGACATCTGCACCAATTGATAAAGACTGCAATTGTGGACAAATATATGCCTCCCTATCCAAATCTGTCATTACTGCCTGTCTCCTCGTTAAAAATCCTGTAATCATGGAGGCAGTGGTTTCACTTATTTTATTGCCAAGCAAACCTTCATCTAGGCAAAAGAAGTAACAATGTACTATGCTGAACAAGCATTTACCAATTTAACTTCAAACAGAAATTGGCTATTTACAATTTAATCCAAAGCTAATATACTTAGCTGATGTAAATGCAATCACTATCATACTATCACATGAAATTTGTGCAGGATCCTGTACTGACCAGATTTCAAATGGAAACTGGAAAAACTCTCTGTATCTACCAATGAAAAATCACTTGCATAATATCTTTTAAATATCTTTTTTCCTTCCCTAATATATGTAAAGTGCCATAGGTTGATTAGATCAATGCTTTGTAGCAGAGAGCTTCCAAAAAGCAAAAACATGGGACAGAGGTGGAGGGCAGTGTGAGGGAAGTCTACATCTAAAAAGTGAGTTTGAAGGACCTGAACTTGGAGAATCAATGTTTCCCAGACATTTCATGTTTTCATTATCTTGCTTTTGCCATGGAATTTTTCAAGTTTTTGTTTTTAATTTTAGATCAAAGTGTTAATAATTTCTAGACAGCTAACATGAATATAGGTTGAGTGAGGCATGATGTATTCATGTATATTAAAGCCAGAAAAAAATAAATTTCAAGGGCATTAATCATCCATGTTTCTCATCAAGACATTAGTTGCTTGAACTAAATACTGTACCTTTCGTTCAGGGAAGATGGCAGAAGCAATTGCCAGAAACTGATAATGGTTCAAATTATGCTTTCATAAAATGACAAGAATCCAGCAAAAACTAGGGGAACCAAAGAGTGAGTAAAGTCATGTTCTTACTGTAACATAGATTGAATCAGCTTAATAAGCCTGACATACTCTTTCTTATTAATTTAAATAATATTTTTGATTTCTCATAATTTTTTTTTAATATTCTTCCTTTCCTAAAATAAACATAGCTGGCATATATATCATTAGCTACACGTCTTGGGAATATACATCTACTTTTCCCACTGGATGCCACTGTTTGATCAAATTTAGGCAAGAAAAATCCTGGAATAATCGTGAAAATTCGTAGCTGAAAAGAGTCGTTAATTCAAATTAAAAAATAGAGTCTTTAGGAAACATTTCAAGCATGTTTTATTAAAATGCCTGGAGCAAAATTACTGTGGTTTTAGTAAGGTTTATACAAAATTAAAGACTGCATGAGGAAATAAAAAAGAACTTACAGGGCATGATAGAACAATAGAAAAATCTAGTGATATATAAAACAGAACTTATTAGCCGAATAACAGATAATTGTTCCAACATCTTACTCATTTTGAGTATGAGTCTGTAATTTGACATTGACTAATAAGGGACTTGCCACTAACATTAAAATATTTAACAGGCGAAAGATCAAGTATATTTGTTTTTGTTATTATAGAATTAGCTTAGTATGAGCAGTTTCAGTTATTTCTGAAAGTCAATATTCTAATTTTATTGTCACTGGAACCAATGGCACTTCACCATTCGCTTTCAGAAGACATCATCAGACCAACAGGAGTATTAGGAACATACTGGCTTCATCTAACTCCTTGAAGAAGCATTGCTCAAGTGGCAGTGACGGTATTCAAACAATGATAAATGCTCTAGTTCAAAATAAAGACTGACCTCTAAAATGTAGGTTAAAAAAATGCAATACCACCAGAGAAGAAAATATTGTTAGAGCATACCAGTAATAGCAGGAGATATGAGGAGGAGATGAAGAAAATTCAAAGACTGCAAGCAAAATTAATTCAGTTTCCAGAGATTAGTTCAAAAGACAAGGATTTATCAGAAATTTATAATGAAACATACAAAGAAAAGACGGTGATAATATTGTAGGCCTTCTATTGTATCTAGCTTACCATATGCTAGTCATTTTTTATGGCATTTGAAACTGTGCTTTTGTTTTTTTTTAATATAATTTGTAGTATTATACAAATTGTGACATCAAGACATTGGTTTAAGTATCTTATATGAATCCTTGACTTTTGTAAGTACATTCCAAAAATGTTCTACAGCTAAGTAATTACAGTTATCTTATAGCAGAGACATCTTATGGGGATTTTTTTTGTCATAAAATGAAGTAATCCTTCCCATTACTCTTCAGCCTCTTAGACATTGGTATTATTTTCTGATCTCCTCACATTATAACATTCCTAGAATTCTGAAAATCCATCATCCATCACTCAAATATATTCCTAAGGCTTACTTTACCATAGAAAGGAGCAGTTGACTCTCCTGAATTTGATATATTGCCTGAAGTCAAGAATAACAAAAGCCTACCTATTTCAAAGATGTGTATATGACAAGTCCAGGCTTTATGCAACACTGCAATTCACTGAGTCAAGGCTTGTTTTTCCAGACTACTTTAAATGAAGACTGCACTGTAAACCTTGAAATAACTGTAAATTCTGGCTAGCATAGTTTCATGGTATTTTTGACAGTGTCTTCTAGCATTCTAAACCAGAAAACTTTCAATATGTTGCTTGGAAGTTGATACAGTATGGCGGTCTCAAGTCTTTGATCAGCAGAGGAAATTCTGGCACAGGTCTGTCAGTTTCATGGGGATGTGGAATAATAGAAGTTTAGAATCAGTAACAAGTAGGAAGATGACATGGGACAAAAAATGTGGAAGACAGACTCAAAAACAAGAAAAAGTGAAATGTTTGATAGAAACTGAAAAATAAAAATAGAGAGGAGCAAAGAAAGAAAAAAATAAGAAAAAAAAATATAAGTATTTTATATGCCAGGTTGTTTGTTTGTTTTTGAATAACTATTCTTACCTGCATTTTTCCTGGTTGGATTTTTGGAGGGAATAAATAATCTCAGGGAAAATAAGTGAGTATGCTCTGTGTTTTTATCTATATATACATTTATTTATGTGTGTCTATCTAACTATTCTTTTTATGGAACAGTGTTCCACTTTCCCTAAGAAGCTGTCTCTACTCTGATTACTTTTTTTTTTTATATTCAATTAGAATTTTGTGTAACTAAATAAAGGAAAAAAAGAAAAGGGGGATAGGAAACTTTGGGCATTGTATCATAAAGAGGAAAAATCAAAAAGGATCATACATGCATGAACATCTCCTACATGTGATTGTGAGGTTAAAGTCTTCTAGGCACTCATCTAAAGTACATAAAAATACTTAGCACCGGTCATTTTAGGATGCTGCAAATGACTCAGTTAGAAAGTTAAAATATGGATACTGCCTAGAAGAGATAAGTCAACAGAGAAATCCTGTCTGCCCTAACTATGAACCAGTAAGTTAAAAGTCAGTCTTGAGTGCTAAGATAAGTGTCACCTTGAGTCAAAATGGCAAAATCTGACCCTGGAAGAAGCAGGCACAAATTGCAGGTGAGAGCTGATTTCTGTCAGAGAAGCTTAAAGCAGGCAAAGCAAGCTCCTGTGCTCCTGGAACTAGAAGTGCACATGTCCAGACCCCGTGTCCCAGGCTTCCACAGTGTGTGCCAGCAGTGAGCTGTTCAGGCATTGCCTGTGACAAACAGGACTGCCCTGGTGAATAAACCATAGCAGGGCCTGAGAATTATGGCCAGGACAATCAGTGCTACTACTGCTGCCAAAGCAGGCAATGAGGAGGCACCAGTAAGGGTACAGGAATAGGGGAAGAAAGAAGGACCATATGGGCTTAAATCAGAAAATATTACTGTAGATTAAATAGAGTAACAGGCAAGAATGGGGTTGAAATGATAGCATTTCATTTGACAGCAAAGCTTCCCTTTGTTCTTAAAAATCTCCAATAAATTAAAGAAAAAAAAAAAAAAAAGGACCTGATTCCAAAACTGTGCTCATGAGCAGTACCAGTTACATGAGTATATGAATACACATTCCAAGGCTGCCAATAATGCAAATGGCCAAATGTAGTGTGCTAATTTTCAAAGTAATGGTTGAAAAGCACTTCTGCACATCTGAAATATTTAAGGAAACTACTTTTGTATTAGCTTTTTTTAAATAGTTCATTAAAAATCCTGCCTAAAATGAAGCTAGTTGTGAAACAGTGCTATGCAATCTGACTTGGTTTACTTTATTTATGTACAAAATAATATTAGCTTTTGTATTGCCATTATTTGACAAAATTTTCTCTTTCTGTTTTTACTTTTCTTTTATCAGATACTTAAAGCAAAGCCCTCACTGGCACATCTTGCCATTTAAACATATTCTAGGCCTACAGTTTCTCATCTTAACCCACAATCTATTTTTTATGCTTTTGTTTCTATGGATTGTTGTGGGTTATTTTAATCTCTTACTTTAAAGACTCACTAAGAATCTTCACCTCTAACCATAGAAATTGCAAACAAAGATGGAAATTGCTCCTTAGATGATAAATGAGGTACAGTTTTTCAGATTTATCTGTTCTTTAATATTTAATGTAATTGTTAGATTGAGTGTGGTCAATGAATGTGGTGTATATGAGGATGGTAGAAAATAGAATAGCTTCCATCTTAAGCAAAGATATCCTTCTGTGGTTTTTGTGATCTAATCTGAAATAAATTGCATTTCCATATGCTTTCTATGATATTCCATATGATTTTATTTATGAATTCTGGTTCATAGTTTGTGATGAGAAAAAATAAATCTCTTTCATTATTTTCTTTGTAAATAATACATATTCTTGAAAAATTTGTCTTTTGACTTAAAAACTATTCAAAACAAATTTATATTTAGGATAGATTTGTGAATTTAGTACTGATTTATTCCATCTGAGCCGCAGTTTATTTTGAGTATTCTAAAATATCAAAATTTTTCATAATGCTATTGATGTCATTGGAGTCACTTTGATTTTTAGGAGGTAAGAAAATTATCCTTCCTATTTTTTTTTGTCTGGGTTCATTGCAATTACTGGAAGACAAACTATCATTTCATAGGAGTATAATAAACAAATTATATTTCTCCTAGTATTTTTTTTTAACACATGAAGAACAAATCTTAGGGAACAGTGAAGTTCAAGTTATTATATCAAAGCTTTAAAAAGTTTTCTTTCCTTGAAGTCTCTACAAAAAATATACCTCTATCATGGTTAAAATTCAAATCTATTGCAGGTCTTCAATATGGGAAAATAGATATTTATAGAAAGGGTTAGGGAGAACATATGCAAAAAATCTTTAAAATAAATTCTACTCTGTGACCTTCAAATATACACATAGTAGGAGATCTGTCATTACATTGGAGTGACAAAACAGCAGCTCACTTTCTGACCAAACACTCTATAAAAGTGGCAATGCTTTGCAAAATTCCTTTTCCTATCTTAGACTGCCTTGTCTATCTTAGGGTATTTTTGTTTAATCTGTCAGTACTCTGAGACACTATACAAGCAGATAAATTAGCTATAATACCTGCCCCTGAAAAGTTTCATTACATATAAGTACAATCATATGAGAGAAGGTAAAACAAAAGAAAGAATTAGAAGGAAGGATATCACTTATCAAATCCTCATTTTGAATGGTGCTTTGGATAGCTTTTTATTTAGATAGATTTTTATCTTTCAGGGAGGAATAATGCAATTTTTAAAAATGTGAGTGGTGAAACAGAGGAAAAATCTATGAATGTGAGGAGGAAAAAAGAGTATGTAGCCAACAAGTAGGGGCAACCAAGGGAAGGATGTGAATGAAATGTGTCTTTAAGTTTTGGAAGAAAACTGGTTGCAGTCATTGGTAAAGAGAGGTGCATAATACACAAAGTTGACTACAGCTCCAGAGCAAGAGACCTTCATTTCTGCTGGGAGAGGTAGCTTGAAGAAACAGAGCAGAGAAAGCAAAACAGCAATAAGAAGAAATCAAATTAACTTGCCCTACCTGTTTTTCTGAATCTCTTCATGCTGATAGAAGTTAGCCTGTCTGAGAGTGCTTTTTTCTTTCTTGCAATAGGTATCTCCCACCCCCGAGGTAATTTTGCATTAATTTACATTTTTTGTTGTTGTTGTCGTTATTTTTGTTATTTTTATCTCTGCCTTCACAGTCATGCAATGATTTTCCTCACATGTCTATTCCCCCAGCAGGTATTTATACACGAGTAAGATTCCTCTTGAGTCTTTTTGTCTCCAGGCTAAACAGACCCAGTTGTTTCAGCCTCTCCTCATCCTACAGGTGAGCCAGTCTCTTGATAGTGACCAGCAAAGATTATTATCTTTGTGGTCCTTCATTGAACTGTCTCCAGTCCATGTCTTGAATTGACAAAACCAGGACTGAGAACTACACCAAAAGTATTTCCCAAGTCCTGAACAGAAGGGAAAGGTCATCTTCCTCAGCCTATAAGAAACACATTTCCTTACACAGCCTGGAGGTTGTTGGTGACAAAGTCAGACATTCAGCTTGAAGCCCACCAGGATCATTAGGTCTTTTTCTGCAAAACCTTTACCAGATACTGCCACCTCAAGACAGAGTTGAGACTTCCTTTTGTTGAAGATTGTGTGATTGCTCTCTGCCTATTGAGATCCCTTTGAATGACAGCATAATGATCTGATCTAACCAACATTCCCACTTTTGTATATTCTGGAAACTCATTTTGGGTGCAGTACATCCCATCGTTCACATCATTAATTAAGTGAAAAAGTATTGGTCCAGTCTTGACCCCTAGGGCTCACCATTAGTGACTGCCCTCCAGCTGAACTTTGCTCCACTAATGGATCCACTTTTGATCCTGGCAGTTCAGGCAGCTTACAGATAATTTCACTGTCCCTTTAACAGGTATGGTATTCAACAGTTTGTCAATGAAATATTGTGACATTTTGGAAAACCTTGCTGAAGTCAAGTTATACAACATCTACCACTTTGCCCTCATCCACCTTGCCAGCCATTTCATCATAAAAGGTGATTATCAGGTTGATTAGGCATGCGTTCCCCTTCATAAATCCACACTGACAACACCCAAGAGCCACCGTCTCATTCATATTTTAGTAAAGGTTTCCACAATTATTTGCTTCATCACCTTCCTGGGGAATGAGGTGAGACTCATCAGTTCAGTAGAGGATCACCAGATCCTCCTTCATACCCTTCTTGAAGATGACAACGATCATTACTTTCCTCCAAGCTTCAAGAGCCTCCTCCACTTGCCATGACCTTTAACAAAACACTGAGAGTGGCTTTACAGTGCCAGGCCCCTCAACAGGCACAGTTGTATCCTTTTAGGTCCCACAGATCGTGCCTGTAAAGTTTTGGGTTTTTTTTTTTCAATGCTGCTTAGCATTTGACAGGGAGCCATGATTTTTGACAAAGTCATAACCCCAGATATTTTCATACAACTCTCTTCATGCACAGTGTGACTGTGACCAGCCACAATTTCCACTTTATCAAGAATGACAGAAAAGGAACGCATAAACAGCAGCTGCCACTTTTGTCAGTATCATACTCCACACATTTCATATGACTTTTTAGTTGGCAAGTTTCCATTTGTTGAAACTGTCATGTCCATTTACTCCATGATTAGCCTCTGATGGTTCACATTTTTGCCTTCAGATCAGGAAGTGCTCATGTCTGAAAATATAAAGAATTTTTCATACACACAAATATGTAAGTATGTACACAAATATTTCTAAAATTTAATACTTAGAAATAGATAAACTTTAGATATGTTTATATATAACTTTGCATTTTTTATATACTTATATATAGATATAAAAAGTAATCATATGGATTCATAAAGGTGCACGGACAAAACATTCTGAAGTAAAAGTTAATGGCAAAAATAATTAAAGCTTAAACATAAACAGAAAGAAATTAAGCAAAGTCAAAAATTTTGGGCACTCCCATGTTGCAAGGCTATGAGCTATTCCAAATGATTCCTGTTGGATCATGGTCCTTACTGAAATCAGTTTCTTGATTAATTGCTCTCAACAACAATCCTTGAGGCCGGGTGGGTTGACATTACTGAAGGTGTACTTAATCTTGTATTTACTTTCTTTGTATACACCATTGCTGTGTTTCTACCCAAGACAGCAACTAAGTACTGCACAGTTCTCACTTTTTCACTCCCTGACCAACAGGGAGGAGAATCAGAAAAAAAACCCAACCTCTTGGTTCGAGATAAGAACAGTTTAATAATTGAAACAAAACAAAATTTATAATAATAATAAAAAGAGTAAAAAGATAGGAATAAACCCCAAGAAAAAAGAAGAGTTCTATAATAAAATTGTTCACCACCTACTGACCTATGCCAGCCCATCCCGGAACTGTGACTGGCAGCTCTTCCTGGCCAGCTCTCAGTTTATATACTGGGCACAACATGCTATGGTACAGAGTATCCCTTTGGCCCGGCTTTTATTCATCACCTTTCCTAGCAATGCTCTCAGCTTATTTTGCACTTGCTCACTGGCAGATCACATGATACTGAAAAATCCTTGGCTTAGGGTAAGCACTACTCAGCAACAAGCAAAACACCAGTGTGTTATCACAATTATTCTCATGCCACATCCAAAACACAGCACTATACCAGCTATTAAGAGGAAAATTAACTCTATCCCAGTTGAAAAGAGGGCAAATCATGTACCTGCACACACATTATATCAGCCCAATTTCTGAGAGGATGAAAGGAGGAATTCCCTAAGCTGAAAAGGTCCCAGGGTCATAAACAAATTCAGAAGTGAGTGGTGGTGTGTGTCTAGGGGCTGTGTGTTGAAGGCATTGCAAGCTCACTGTGCTTCAATGCACACTCTGAACCCTGATAATGGTGACAGGCTCTGTTGAAGGCTTCTCTCATCCCTTCTGATGGTGTAGGATGAAAAGCAGACCGTCTCTAATGAAAACCTAATAACAGGAGTTCTAAAACTCTTGGAGAAAATGATTAGGAAGTTTTATCTGAATCAAACATTTATCTTAATCTTAAAAAAAATAATAGATCTTTAAAATGTTCTTTAAACTAGAAAAAAAACCCCAAAAAACAAATGAAGCAAAATAAAACCTGGAAGTAACAATTAATTTTCCATATAGAGAGACGTTTCAACCAAATCTCTGATAGTTACAGAGCACCAACTGCCCAGAAAAAAAATTTCAAGGGAGCGCTAGCATGCTTTCAGTTTGACAACCATCATAACTTAAAAAGTATTTATAAGCACATTCCTGCATGTTTTTTGAAAAAATTCAATTCAATTTGTGGTTCCCAAGGGTTTTTTCACTGTATTTCAACAAATACTGACACTTAGAAAGCTGGTTTTTTGTAAAGTTTATTTTATTACAAACCACATACTGTGATTTCAAACATGTTTTTTGCATTAGATAGATTTATCATTGCAATTTAGTTATTCTGTAAATCAGACCCACAAAATAAGACAAGATCTAAAGGGTGCATTTTACATTTATATGGTAGCTATGGTGTGCAAAAAGCCCATGCTGTGTCAATGAGAGATAATATCCCTACACACTGCGCAGAAAGATAAATCCCCTGAAGTCTGAGCTGTTAGGTTTACATGGGACAGCAACTATGATGTTGTGGAATATTAACAAGATAAAATGGCAATTGGACATTTGATTCCCCAAAAGTAGGAAGCCCAAACAGACACAGTAGGAAATGAGCTAGAAGAGAAACAGGGAATGTGTCCTTTGTTACCAAATGGCAGACAACAGATCTCACAGCCCAGAGTAATACGTGACTTGCAAAATACTCTTATTTGTTCTTTCATTTGTCTGGAGCTAAAACGTCTCAACTTCTGGTTGAGTTAAAACTATTGATGATTTAAAAAATATAAAAAACTGTGTCAAGTCATTGGTGAACACAATTATATCACATACAAAATTTAAATATATAAGTGCAACACTTTTCAGACCACAAATTAAAGGTATAACAACTGCTGTTGTCACATAAATTTAATTTTTACCCATAATACTTTTTACATTTACTCTGTTTACTTCATCTTCTTTATCTATCTAAAAGATATAATCTAACCATAGAGGAATAAAGACATTTATGTGAAATTATTTATCTTGGTTCATACTGAAAGAATTACATATATATATATATGCTGAGGAAGAAAAATATTCTATGATTAAAAGTTAAAAATTATTATGGTTCCAAAAATATTCTTCAAGATAAACAACTTATCTAAATAAATAAATAAATATGAATTTTAATATTTAAGAACTCCACACATCTGCAACATGATAGGCAACTATCAAATTGGAAAAAAAAAATATATTGCCTTGTGTCCTTTCCTCCATGCCCTTTTTCCCAAACCTGGTAAAAGTGTCGCTGTCTAAAAATAGAAAAAAAAAAAAAAAAGCACATTAATGAATCCTCCTTTCTTGACATAATATTAAAAAAAAATCAGGTAAAGCAGATTTCTCTTTTGTTTTTGTTTATTTGTTTTTGTTTTTTGTTTTAGGGTTTTTGTTGTGCTTTTTATTTATTAAAAAAAAATACAAAAAACCCAAAAAAAACCCAAAACAAAACAAAACAACAAAAAAACCCCCAAACACCAAATAAATAAGAAAGTTGTTAGCTCACTGAGCAACATGTTAACACTTTTGAATAGAGAGCCAGTTGCCCACAGTCCACATATTGGTTTCAGTATTCTTGGAAAATACTTTCCATAAAAGTCACTGCTAGTGGTATATAAGCATGCTAAGAAATACGTATTTCCAGAGCAGATTTTATTGCTCTATGGTGATATACAGACAAAAACTAATTTTCACATTACATCATGTTTTGCGTTTGCTGTAATTTATTCACTAACATATTTAGGTAAATGCCACAGCAACTGTAGATGGGATGAGATCCAGTCGCCACCATACTGTGGCTCCTGTAGGGTGCTCTGGATACACAGGGCACAGGCCTGGAGACAATGCAGTAGGAATAAAATGAATGTTCAGTGGCCTTCAGTCCAGGGAAGGAATGCTATTGTTAATACAGCTGGGATTGGAGGTCTGCTCTCTGTCAGGTCTGAGGTAAGCTATAGAGCTGTGGTCACAAATACCTATGGGGCAATGCAATGTGGGTTTGTGTAAGCTGCTGGAAGGATGAAGTGCCCTTCATCAGTATATGCACCTGTGCCATCACAGAAGCATATTTGTGTTAATAAATTGTTGTTTTTCATGTTTATCTTCTCCTAAATATTGATCATTCAAGCACAATGAAGCAAGGTGTGCCTAGGAATAAATTACATACATGCTCTCCCAAAGAGATATTGAATCATTTGAAAAACAGCAGCCAGAGTCACTTTATTTCATCATGTTTAGGGCTAGGCTTTCTTTATCACTTTAAATTTATGAACTATTAAAAATTAATGTTATAAAATATTATTAGAAGTTTCCTCAGGTATCTTTATTCTAGATTCCAGGATTGGAAGGGTTTTGTGTCCCCAAGAGTTTCCTTTTGCTTCTGTTGTCTAGGCCCTGAGTCTGCCTGCTGTTATATCTGTAACATCATGCTTTTCTTAGTGCTAACACTTTCTAGTCCTTCATCTGATTTTCCCAAAATTATGTTGCTCTTTGTGAAAAGAAACAAAAAAAGGCCAAAGACAAACTATTTCCAAATACTTGCTAGGAAAAGTGAAATCAGTCTTAATGTGGAGATTTGAAGTGTTTTGAATAGTGTAAACTCTTACTCACGATAGTGTTTCCAAGTCACTGACCTGTGTTGTACACTGCATGTTAAGATGATTTTGTTGTACATGTCACACAGAAAAGCATGACCTTTAAACTCCATTCTGTCTACACTATTAACTGAAAACTGGGCTTCTGGACTGCTGCTACAAAGTGGGTTTTAGGACAAGAAAGGATAAGAATGGCATCACTGTCTGCTAGCATTGTCTGCTGCTGTTCTTGGAAAGAGCCTATCACTCTGAGAGAAGAAAGCCTTACTGATACAAAGCTTTTACTCCTTCTCTACTGTCAATACCCTAGTAAATAGTCACACTGATATCAACTCAGAAATACAATTCAAACAATACATTCCCATAGAACACAAGAGCTCATTAATTATCCCAAGAGTTTTACATTAAAACAGCAAAATTATAAATGTAATATTTTTTAAAAACAACTTTCAATAATATTCAAGACAGAAAATTACCTACTCATCCTGTCCCCACTCTTGTTGAATTCACTCTAACAACAATTTATTATATGGCTGGAGGAGCAATATCAGTCAAACATACATCTATATTTTTCATCATCAGGATCTAGGGAGTACTCTTTTTACCTGCCTTTAAAGACTCCATGACTGATATGCCAGACATATGTACACTTAGTAAAACTGTGTTTCTAAACATCTATAGAATACCTTTTAGAGCACTGACCAAGGACAGAAATTTGTTTCAAAATTACAGTAGTGAACAGTAATTATCAAGCTAGCCAAAAGTCCAGAACAAGAAAGAAACAGAAAGATAATTTATGAGTATTTTCTAGTAAAATGCATCATGTGTCCAAGACGTTTTACAAGGAGGAGATGGTATCTTTTGTCAAACTGATGAAAAAGGAGCAAATAACCCCACAAAACCTTTAGCTGATGAGAGTAGACCTCTGAAAAATGTTATTTTCAAAGATTGGCAAATCAATATATACAATAAAAACTACATGTACCCATAATTCTACAGATTTTTCTATTTATTTTTAACTGAAAAAGTGAAGCATGAGAAGGCTTTTATTTTAATTGTGGTATATGGGTGATGCACTAACAACGTTTTTTTCTTAGTAGCAGTTTCTAAATGAAAGTATCAACACAAATGTGATTGTGGTAACCTAAACTCAAGCCTTACTTTTCTAATTTTGTACAATGAATTCTTCATTCAGTGGGTAGTTTCTTAGTAAAAGCTGAAGAAAAGTTAGCCTGATTTTAACATATAAGGATTTACCTGGAGTAAATATTTGACTTTGATGACTCTATTGACATGTATTTATTCACTCTGGATTTAAGGATAAATAAGTTAGACCTCATTAAAAACTAAAAAAAGTATTCTAAAAAGTTTATTTACACACTCATGATGAGGCAGGTGTCTACAAATTAATTAATTAATCTCAATTAACGTTGGGCACAAGGCTAATATTTCTACAGATTCTCTAGAATGGTAAGAATAGTGTAAGGTCTGCACCAGCCTTAGGAAACATCTGTTTTTCTTCAAAGATTATTCAGAAAGCCCAAAATAGTGTCAGCACCTTATATGCTTAAATTTAAATTATACGGTTTTTTCACATAATAAACTATTGGCTGAGAAAATGCTTTAATGCTGTCACTCAATCTTCCATCTGGATGTTTATAAGTACAGACACTCATCTCTGGACCTGCCACTTTATATGTTTAACATTGTAGTTCAAGCTCTGAAATAAAGGCTATTCACTATAGAAACTATTCACTCAAAATAATGGGGGCTAAGCAATGAGGAAATTTTTTGGCAATGTAAAAAGAGCTCTGACATTGAGAATAGACCCTGAAAGGCATGGAAGAAAAAAAAAAAGGCATTAGTAATGGAAGAGACTTGTTATAGATACTGTTTTCTCTGTTAAATAGTGTTCCCAGTGGTTCAAACGATGTGTAGTTTTAAATATCTTATGCAGATATGGCAGCAATGAATAATCCAAACATTTGAACGCTATTGGTATTTTGGGATTGTCTCTGCTAATCTCATACTATAATTATCCTAGACAGAATTTACAGAACTGAAGCTGGAAAAAATGTTTTCTTTCTTTTCAGGTGTTTTTTGCAACTGAGGAGCAGATATATGCTGTATTTCCTCTGAATGTCATTAAATTACACGCACATAGTCCTAAGAATGACCAAGGGAATACATTTCATCTACATTCTATAGTAATGGAAAATTTTAATTGCTTTGCTTCTTCAATATATTTTTATTACATTCATAAGGATCAAAGAGCATCCTCTGTTGGCTAATACAACACCTGATTCTGTTGCGCTTCTTGCTTACTATTGCCTCGTGAATAAGGTAACTGACAGTGTTATGAAAGGGTGTTGGTTCAATTCCTGTAGAGGATTTGCTTTCATTAAAATTTCTTTTATTGACATCTACCTTCTTCTTACTGGGATGTGCCTAAATTAATTTTTAAGTTTAAATTATTTTTCTCATATTTCTAATTGGTTCTAATCAAGGAGCCTGGGAGCATAAAAACAGTAAGGAAGGAATTAGAATAACAAAGGAGATATCTGGGCAAACTTTTCTAGTTTTGTACAAGGTATAGTCTTATTATTTTGAAAGAGAGCCCTTTAAATTCTGACTTAAACTTCTAAAGGAAGATTATAATTTGAGCTGCAGTTTCAGCGGAACAAGATTTGGGTTCTGTCTTATGATTAAGGATGGTATTAATAACGGCAAATAGAGCAGCTGTAAAGGAATAACTTTCATGTTTGAGACAGGGCATGCCTTGTACTGGATAACAGAAATCAGCGCTTTTCTGTGAGTTCAAGGTAAAATGTAGGAAAGGATTACCTTAAGCCATTGTGAATTAGTTCTGGATGATCAAGGGTAGTCATGATTATCTGGTAGGTTTCATTATGATTATTCTTTTCTACATAGGCCTAGCTATTATTGATTTCAATGCTCCTTCTTCCAGGACAAGAGTTAAAGTCTTGAAAAGGCCTCTCAGGTGTGAAAGCAGCAGCATCTACCTACTCTTAAATGATCAAATCTGTTGTATCATCATCTCTCACACATGCAAGAGGATCATAATTTCAGAAAGAAGGTATTGTTCAAATTGCTTCACCTCAAAAATGATATTGAGAAAAGGTGACAAAATTTAATGGAATTGCTTTCATTTACTTAAAATACAGTCAAACTGCAAAACTCCTTACCATAGGACACCTTAGATGTCTAAAAAAATATAAAAACTCAAAGAGAAATTGAATATATTATTAGATGTCAAAGTCAAAAATACTTGCCAAACTTATGGGAACTTACAAGACCTAGGGATCCAGCTGTATGTGAGCTGAGGTTTTTGGTATTTGATATAATTTTGATATGGTCCAACTCCATAACCTTGACTCAAACAGGAAAATTGCCAAGTTGTAAAAAGGGACTGTGAAAAAGTACATAGCATGGAGCTATGTAAGATGAGTGAGTGAAGATCGCTGCTATAGGGATAGTTAGCAGTTCAAGGATAGGAATGAAAAAAAACACTAATAGGAAAATATATAAAATTCTAAGGAAAAGAAAACCCAACCAGTGAGTCAGAAGACAGCAGCTCAACAGCAATGTGTACCAGTCCATTCGAAGGTGCAGTGGAGGCCAACCTGCCTGATCTTGCTGATAGCTGAGAAGCCAGAAAGATCTTACAACTTCTTTACCAGAGATGGTGAGCACACTGTTGGTTAGCTGAATAACTCCTTGACCTAAGTGCATATTAATTATGTCAAGAGAGATGCAACTAGTACCATCACCAGCCCTTTACTGGAAGCTTTTCATGCCTTCTCTCACTGGACTTCTCTCAGGCAGATCCACACAGCACTGGCTCCTTCCCTCCTTCTCTCTGCAAGTTTCTTTGTTCCTTGTGCACAAGTGGCTAAACCCCAACCTGTCCCTTACCCAGCCACCTAACCCTGTCTATCCCTTGCATAACTGCGTGTCCCTTCCTCCTCCCAGCCCACAGCAGGCCCCAGTTCTCAAGCTCCACCTAACTAATTACAACCTAACTCACTCTTTTATAACCCCCATCCTCATGGGGCAGGCAGGGCTGCTTTCACTCAGTAATCAGTACAGCTATAATTCATTGGGGAAGATTGCCTTTAGCACTATCCTTACAAAACATCCTCTCATATAAGCATCTATCATGTCTGTTACTCTGATACCTATCTTGTGCTTCCAGTTGGTGTTCAAAGAAACTTTGAGGAAACTCTGTATGAAATGAAGATGCCCAGAAAAGATAATTAAGAAGAAGATGGCTACATTATCTTTTGAAAGGTACATTCTGTAGGGAAATACATCTTATTTGATCCTTTGGATGTTGACTTTCCTCAAATGCTCATTAATTCATAGCAATTGCTGTCTTAATACAAAAGAGAAGAAATATTAAAAAAAAAGGAAAAATAATAAACAAAACCCTTTCACTAATTTTAAATTTCTCTTATCTAGACTGTTATAGGACCTGTTTCATGTCCACCTTGGTTGTAACTGAAAATTTGGCCTGATCTGTAATTAACATAATTAGTCTTCTCTCAATCCTGATAAATGACATGAGTTCAGAATCTGAGATGCTCCAATGCATATTAATGTTAATTTTCGCCTCATTGACTACAATAGGATGCAATTATTTTGCAATTGCAAATACAGTTTGAAAAAGCAATGACTATTGAATTGTTTGAACCCTAAGTCTAAAGGAATGTCATAACCTGTCTTTCTTTTAATGACAGGAACTATTATTATCACTAAAATATTTCAAGATACATTTTTTTTATTTTAGTAGCTACTTTTGATCATCACATGCAGTATTACAGAATCCTTCTAGAAACATAACAAATAGCTTTCTTCTGAAAAGTCTAACTTCATGTTTAGATCAATATTCATTGGATTATGTTCTTTTGTTTTTCTATTTAGACATTACAACAGGGAGATATTCTGAGGAAAAGCAGATTGTACTGTCATATGTGTATTGTATTTTAAATATATTGGCAATTTTGATGATACTTTGAGCACTATTCTAGCATGAGATATTGACAAGTGTATATATTAGCATTTTCCCTTCATGTATAGTTTCATACTAGCACAATTATGCAGAATGTCTTCACTAATATGTGTTAGCTAATTATGAGATTCAGAGGGTAAATGTTACTCTATTATCTATTGCCTCTTTTTAAAACTAGAAGTACATAAAATATGAGCAAGTATTGGTGGCTCAACTGTGTCATGTTCCATCCTTAGAGTTGGTTCAAAGAGAGTTCTGAAAGGTTAGATGAGCTTATGTATGTGTGTTTTAACTATGATGAACCATGCACCATGCTATAGTGTTAGACATATTGATACAATTATTGATTCTGATTATCATGGATGGTGTTTTTCAGAAAATCTCTTTGACACAGCAGTGCAAATCAACCCCTACTTCACTGTTCTCAAAGTTACATTACTTCAGGACAAGATGCTCCACTGTAACCAGCAGTAAATCATTGAGTTTTAGGAATCTGCTGGTCCCAAGATTCCCTACCGATCACTAAAGCACTTGAGGCTCACTAGTGTGTTTGATAAGAAGACAGTACTGATTTACGTTAGATCCTCAATTACTGCTTAGATTTCCAGGTTCAGATGTGTGAAATGAATTCTGCTTTTCTTAGCTCAATTTTCTTTCCACTCACAACATTTTATTTTTTGCATAGAATATAGTTTCAATTAACCACAGTTGTAGCTTTAGGCTTTATCTCTTCAACAGACTAAATAATTAAAGATTTAGCAACTCTCCTTGGAGAGTTTCAGCTGGGATAGAGTTAATTTTCTACTTACTAGCTGTTACAGCACTGTGTTTCAGATTTAGGATGAGAATAAAAACACACTGATGTGTTTGTTGTTCGTGAGCAGTGCTCAAAGGCTTAAGTCAAGGTCTTTTCGTTTTTCCATACTCTGGTAGGGAGCAGGTGCACAAGAAGTTGTGAGAGAGCTTTACCAGGACAGGTGACCTGAACTGGCCAAATGGATATTCTGTACTATGAATGCCCAGTATATAATCTGGGAGGTAAATTGGTCAGAAGGGGCCAATCATTGCTTAGGGACAGGTTGGGCATTGGTTTAAGCAGATGGGGAGCAAATATATTGTACATCGCTTGTTTATTCTTGGGGTTTTATTCCTCTTCTCTGCTCTTTGTTTTGATACTATTACTACTACTACAATTACCACCAATAATAATAATAATAGTATTTTTATTGTTATATTTATTATCATCTTTATTTCAATTTTTAAACTCTTCTTACCTCAACACATCCCATCAGGGGTCAGTGAGCAAGCATCTGCATGGTATTTAGTTATGTCTGGGATTAAACCATTACACAAATTCAGAAGTGTGATTGTGTATTTTGCTGTCTTCTGCAATCAGTTAAATTGGGAAGACTTTATCATTTTATACTGAGGGATGGTAAACCATGGATCCGAAGCCAGTAGAGCCCAGTCAGGAGTTAATAAACTGCATCAAAATATACCCATTTAGAATGCAATTTGCTGTTTTGCACAAGCAAGTTCATTGTAGAAATGCACTGACTTACAAGAGGAAAACAGCTACTCAAAGAAGCCACTTCTGTTGATTATCCTTTAATATTTTTACTTGACCTTTCCTATGATTCTCTAACTTACATGTTTAATAGTAAAGTGTACTTCTCCCATTTAAAATTTTCTGAGGTTTGATTCCTAATTTATCTTTAGATTACTCATCCCTTCTTTTTCTTTATTTTGGCTTTGTCAGATCTTTGGTTCTTTAGACTCCTTATAAGTGTGTTTAAATTTCTGAATATTTTAGCACATGGTAATTAATTGTTGGTTAGAAGAGCTTCTAAATCTTTCCTGTTTTCTTTTTTTTTTTTTTTTTTAATTTTATATTCTTAATCCTCTAGAACTTTCTCTAAAGAGTGTTCTGTGTGAACTGGACTTTCAAGGTGCTATTTTGCTTTTCCATTATTTACTTAATGAAGCCCAGAATTGTTCTTCATCCAGGGCTCTCAGGGTATGGATGATCCATTTGTAATTCAGCTCTACCTGATTTGAGAGTATTAAGTATTAATCTCATGGGTTCCAGGTACATATAATCTCTCAGATTATTAATATCTCTTATCTTGAGATAGTTGAATTTTCTCTAAACAAGTGTTTGATAATTTACAAAAAGTAATCAAGTAATTTAACAGCCAGCTTGGAAGAATCATATCAAAACCCTCAACGAAACTGTAATGAGTGGGCTGCTGACAATATAAACATCAACATTAAATCCTTTCAAAATATTTCATATTTCATATATTTTAATATTATGCCTAATTTATGAGTGCAGGGGTTATTATTAACAATAATATAATAATATTAACATTACTACTAAAAATACAGACATTGTTTGCAGTATTCTGAATTTCCTTAAGGAATTCTGAGATGAAACAGATTACAAAACTGATTTTGTTTCTTTGGGATCTATAGAAATAAAACCAAGATAAAGATCTAGAAAGCAGAAAAATAAGATTTTAGAATTGCTGATAATGGACTTCTGATGTAGGTCTGAGTTTCATGGGTGAGTTACAACACAAAGTTAAAAGTTGGCAAACTGAGAAATGAAGATATGGATCAAACTCTCATATATTCATGTTATCACATACTCAGATTTTGAGGTGACACAGAATAGTAAAGTGACACAGTTATTTACTATAGTGATTTACATTAGATAATTATGGTATGTGACATTAAAGATTAAGTAAAAATTAATTTTTGATACAGCTGTAAACACATAATAACATGAGATATTGACATTTGAGGTGTTTTCACTACATAAATATTGTACATCTTTAGAGAGAACATTTTAAGTCAAATATTGCAACACAGAAGCTGAGAAAATTGCACTTTAAAAATATAATACTCTATAATATAGAATCCCTTGTGTTTTTCAGTGGAAAGTCCCTATTATACCAGAAAAGAAATAAAAAGTTGAACTTCTTTTATCTACTAGCACATGATTATTTCTATGTTTAAGTCACCACAATGCTGATTGACACTGCCCAGAAAGAATGTTTAATGATAAAATCATAATCTGAAATGAATAAAACAATCAGATCAAAATTGTAGAAAATATAACTTGAAATAAGATATTGTCCCCTATAAAAATAATATTTTAAGTTAAAATTACATGATAAATATTTCAATACAGTGTATTTATCTCGCATTTTTAATTTTCAGTAATTATAATTATTTTCTGTTGTCATTTATAAATAATTGAAATGTGTATATATGTGTGTATATATATATATATACATACACACATATATTTGAGCCTTGGGAATTGCTAGAGAGTCAACTCAGTTATCTCATGGGAGGAGTAACGTATCAAAAGTAAAACATGAAAATGAGCACTCACATGTCATGCTACTAAATAGCCAACCTCATTTTGTCATTTTGTTGCAGCTGCATAATAGCATTTTGGATACAGTCCACTCATCTCCCCCTGTAAATGACTGAGAGATGCAGCTGCTGTCCAACATGTTTTCTACTGGGACCGTTTGTATATCAGGCCACATAGTAGAAAAAATAAGCATATAACTGTTATAGGAACTGGGAAAGGTTTAATTTGGTTATGCTAAAGTCTTTCTTTGTTTTGTTAGTTTTTCTTTATATGTGCATTTACTTTGTAACTTTTGCTGTTAACATATTTTTTTAACAAAAAAATGCCCTCTCTGCCCTTCACAGAACAACAGAATTCTAACCAAGCAGTAGCCATACAAATTATCTCCCTATAGTGGTGTCTTTATGACTGTAGTCCTCCTGCCCTGCCTGTCCTTACTTCCAAAGTCCATACAGTTTCCTTTTCCACCTAAGCTCAAGAAGAACATCTGTGGTCAGCCAAGCTGGGCTTCTGTCCCTTTTTGCTGACCTCTGACACTTTGGGATTGCTTTCTCCTGTACTCCTAACAGATGTCTCTTAAAAAGTAAACAGCATTTATAGACATCAATAACTTCAAAGGTAGATTACCAGGGACCTTACTATTAGCAGTCCATAGTCTTCTCTTCCCATATCTAGAGAGAAAGGTTTGCCAATAGCTTTTCTCCTCTCATCCATGATTTCAGACTCAACTACTTCTTGAACACTGTGACCAAGATATCCACCCATCTTAGCCCAGAAGTCCCTTTCTGTTTGCCAACAATAAATCTAGGACAAATCCTTTCCAGCTGGCTCTCTTAGTAACTGCCCCAAAAAGTTGTTTTCAACATATCTCAGGAGTTTCCTGGACCTGCTTGTAACCACTGTCTGATATTCCCAGTTGACATCTGGGACATAAAAATCACCCATAAGGGCAAGGACTAGGTAGACTTTATTTTCTTTTCCCTTTATCCTTACACAAGGTCTCTCAGCTGTCATCACCAGTTGCAAGCCCCACACAATCCAATCCCTCCCTTAAATACTGTACCAGCTCCCTGCCTGCCCTGTCCTTCCTGGGGAGCCTGTGACTGTCCATCACAGAACACCGGCTGCAGAACTCATCCCACCTGCTCTCACTTATGTTAATGATGTCAAAACTCCTAGTTCCTCCATAATGTTTAATATAGAAGAATCTGGTATCACATATATAATGTACATACTATTGTACATAAAAATGGAATAATATGTTATATTAAGAAACATATATATATATATATAATAGAGTAAATTTTTTATCAAGTCATCTAATTATTTTATATTAACATAGAATAAATATAAATAAAATAATTAATTGATTAATTAAATATACTAAAATATATTTAATATATCAG
>VXBI01004084.1:23444-70958 GCA_013397375.1 Toxostoma redivivum
TTTTTTTTCCCTTTCCCTGGAGGGACCCCATTCAGAGGTTTCCTCCCATATTTGCTCTAAACCAGGACACAGTACATTACTAGAATTCCCCCTCATGGGCTTTGGAATTTGATAGTTTTAATCTCCCTTTCAACACAAATCATTCTATGATACTATAATTAGTAATAATAACTTATTGATTGATATAATGTATTATACATTATTTTATGTAATAAATAATGGATACTATATGTTGTTCTATTCTATTTTTTTTCTGAAGTCACAATGCTTTAATCTTTATGCTTTCAGACCTAAAATATTTCTGAAACTTGAAGTTAAACACATATGTAGGGACTTTTCCATGGAGCAGAGACAGTGCTACTCATCAGATTAAAGTAAACTTTTCTTCTCAAATCAGACATGCCTGAGGGAACAAGCCTAGTGAATTTAACCTAAATATAGTACATTATCTAGACATCTCCCAAAATTTATCTCATCTTGTGCTTGTTTTGCACATTTGACATATGGTAAGGAGGGAAGAAGCCACCCACAGTGGGTGGCTGAAAAAAAACCAAACCTGAAAATCTGAAATTTTTCAAGAAAGATTCTTTTAGTGTAAACATTCTCATTCCTGAAACAAGTTTGTGCCCATTGTCTTTATATTCTCACAATGTTAATCAGAGTTTTTTTTAAGTAAAAGTGGCTTACAGTCTAGCAATGATTGACTTATTTAGGTACAAACCCACTGGCCAAATTATCCATTTGTCCATTGAAAATGACTGTAATAAATGGTTCTCTCTGACAGTTGAGGTAAAAGAATAATTCAAAGTAGATTTGGTCATTTACTGACACCCTCAGTAATTTCCTACTCATGACACTTAGCAGATGTTTTTGCTGTGTAACCCAAAGGGTGCCTGATAAATAATTTTTGTTCTCTCTCAATCAGGAGCAGATTTGGTGTGTGTAGAAGTCCATGCACTCACTGATGGATTCAAAAAAGCCCAAAGAGTAGCTGTACTGATGTAACTTTGAAGTGGCATTCTCAGGAGTATGGGGAATGACAGGCTGTTTTAGTGGCCCTTATTAATTTCATAGAGTTTCTGTTTTTCAATCCTGTCTCATACTAGAGTCAACAACATGATGGGGATACTGTATTTATATGCCAGCTCACTTCAGTGAAGGTACTGAATCCTTATCTGAATAGGCAAGTAAAAATTGAAACAGCTCTTAGGCATAATCTCTGTCTTCTCTAGTGCTTATATAATAAAAAGACTGTAGTAAAAGAAGAACAGTGCTAGTAGCAATGAAAATATTATACAAATATAAAAAAATTGAAGATGAAATGAAATAAAATATAAGCAGAAAAGCTGACGTATTTGTTAGAAAAAGTGGAGAAGAGTGTAAAGGGAGAAATTGTAAGATAGCTATGTAAGAAAATCCCATAAATAATAATACATTTTTTAAGGATAGAGGTATTTTTTACAATGAAAGAATTCAATGAGTACAACAAAATAAAATCCATAAGGTCTTCTTGAATTGATAATAAAGGCTTCCAGCATTTCCAGCAGCATTTGCAATGCTGTTATATATATAATTTGTAGATAGTAAATGCTGTAGATACTAAGTTCTTTAGTTTAATAATTTGCTCTGGAAAAAAAGATTTTACAACTGAGCACTTCAGTACTAAGTTACTTTCATCGAGCCTACCTGAATCAAGGACACTTAATGTACTTCTTGGATATGTTACTCATTCCAGTCAGACTCTAAAAATGGTTTATTCATCTTACATGAAACCACTTAGGACTAACATGCATAGAGAAGAGCTGGAAACAAATCCTCCCTTCTTCTTCCTATATCACCCTTTTTCCATACTAAAGAGTACAAGGCTGACACTTGTATTTGGCAAATCTGGCACTCCCATCTGCACACTCAACCAATTTTGGAATGAAAGATGGAGTTTCCTTTTCCTACCTCACAGCCATTTTACTCCCACTTTTGTGAAGAAGGTGCTTGATTCTTCAAAAACAGCAGAGAGAAATCAGTTAAAACTCAAGGAAGCTAAGTATCTTTTCTAACAACTAAGTATTATTTATGAACATAAAAATGAGGCACTAGTGCTACGTCATCGCTTAATTATTTGAAATCAAGCATCTTAACTTTTTCATGAAGATATGATACTGTAATAAGAATGAACACAGAAATAAATATGACTTGAATCTGACAATTTGGTTGGCTAAAAAGACCATCAGAAAACAAAAACTTTGTATAAAAATTTCTTAATGAAACTGTTATGAGACTTCATAGTGTGAGGCAAGGAACAGGTCACACAGTGCCTGAAACAAAAAAAAGTCTGAAATAGCTAGGAATCAGCTATAGTAGACTTCCTTCATGTTACAGGGGGTGGGAAAATATGCAGCTGTTTAATATTATGTTAAAAAAATTAATAATAAAATAAATAAATAAATATGTGTTGCTACAGTTACCAGGAAGAGTATCTTTCTGCTTGGCTTCAGTGGAAAATTCAAAATATCTTGACTGAAAAGAATAAGCATAGTATTATATAAGCTTTTGTCCAGTCTCTCAACAGAGACATCAATCGTTCATCACTGGTTATTTTGTCAATTTAGAAGATTAAACTACTTGCAGAAAGTTAAGACTCTTGAGCCAAGTGATTCACAAAGTGTCTCAATTCTCACAAGATAATTGTAAAATTTACTGAACTACTATTATATTATCTATGTGTTGCACTTATAAAAGAGCCACATTTATTCTCTTGTCTGAAATTATAACAAAAAATTGTTATTCCATTCTTGCCATTATCAGCTATCTTTGCCTTTCTAAGAACCACAAATGCTTTTCATGATAGAGTTTTCCACCTTCAATTTTTTCCTCTATCGACAAGAGTCCTCTACTCTTGCATTCTTACTTTTCTATGTCACAGAGCTCATCACAAAGGCACTGTCATGCAATTATTGGACTGGTGATTTTTTACCATCAATATTCAAGGGGGTAGCATCATTTATTATTAGCATGTCCTAATTCTGATGCTTAATTAAAAAGTCAGGAAGAGGAGACCTTTTTGGTTTCCTTTCACACTGCTCTCAGATGTGTTGGGAGGGTCCTGGAAGTCATATGTTAGTGGCATGGGTGATCCTAAGACCTGCACATGGTCCAGAGGCATCATAGCATACCCTTCCCATGGAGCAGAAAGCCCAGGGTATCATAGCACAACAAATACAGGCCCATAACTTGCTCTGCTTTTCTCACAACATCAAGCACCACTTATATTCTATGTTGTTGTCAGAGAAAAATTTTGTGAGCAGGATATCTCCAGGCAAAGGAAAGGGGAGATTTAAGGAGAATCTCATGAAGCTCCTCTCAGGTACAGTTTATAATCACAAAGCAGCTTGCTCTTACCCAACCTTTAAAAGCACGGTTGAGGATCCATGACCTGTAACAAAACAGTGTTACTGCACTGGGATTCACAGAGTAAGAAGTTTGCTGTTGTAGCAAAGGGCAAACCCAGGTGAAGTGAAAGATGCATTCATTATACTAGACACTGAGCAGTACTGGAGGAAATAAAATATAATTCCTTCCAGGAACAATTTGTCCTAAACAAACCAGACATACATAAGTTAAACATGGAAACAGCAGAAAATGTTCCAACAGCAAATTACAAGAGTTCCTAATAAACAAACAAGCACAAAATAGACACCACTGGGTTGTTTTGGAAACAGGAGTATATTTGCTTGTTTTCAATCAGAATATGCTGTCCTTCCTACCAGGAAAAGACATACATCACCATCAAAGATTACATGTTTTTGTAATATGGCAAGGGAAAATTAAACATCAAACCAGAAGACCTAAATCTTCTGTAATTTGAAGTCAGGGAAAAATATGATCAAGGATAATGTTGCACCTTTAACCAAATCTTCAGAAAAAAAGCATCCCTTAAAATATGAATGAATACTCAAGGCCAAATTGAAACTAATTAACTGCAATGACCATTTTAAGGGGAATTTTGGATGAATAGTGTTCAGTTTTTTGATATGATTTTTCAGAAGTGATGAAAATCCCTGAGATTTGAAAAGGGGCTCTTTAGAAGGCTCTATCTTGCTTTACACACAACATGAGAACAGACCATAAAATCAGTTATATTTTAAATGAAATTTAAAAGAGAAAGTAAGATAACATCCTCCAAAGAAAACATTCACAAAGAGGAAATTATTATAAGTATTTGTATGCTTCATTCAAAGGTATAATATCAGCTTGGTACTTGCTAAAGTACATATTAATAGGAGTGAGGGGCATATGTCATGGAGAAAATAGCTATAATTTTCAAACTTGTGTAATACTAGCTTTATGGAGTTCTGTATAATGAAATGTTTCAATCTGTTAAGAAGCCAGCAGGGAGTAACAAAAATGCCAAAAAGTAAAATGTGATGCAAGGCGTTAGACAGAGTTTAATTTAATGTCAAGGTAAACATTTTTACTCAGTATTGTAGTAGTTCAAATGACATCACAACCACTAAAGATCTTTATTAATTTTCCGTTCAGCTTAAAGTATAGACTGTTCTCATATTATGATAAATTGTTTAAAAAACCAACCTCTACATAAAAATAACATTGCATTCCTCTATTACATCTAACGCCAAGATTAAAACAGCAGCAATGTCAGGGATCTAAAAAGATAAATATACCATTCCTGAATCAAAGTAGTCTTTCACAAAAATAAGTGCTATATTGGCAAAAAAGGAATAATGCATTTTTCAGTATAAAGGTTAGAATGAAGACACTGAAAGATTCAGAGAGCTAGAGAGAGAAAGGTGGCTTAGACAATTGCCAGTGAAGATAAACAGCACATTGGAAGGGTTTGCCAAAGAAATAAATGCAAATGATAAAGTTAAAAGTGGAGAAGAGATTGAGATAATGGGGATAGTGACCCGTAGGGTAAGTGGAGGACCATGCACTAGACTGTGCACATTAGCACTGTTCAGGAAAAAAAGAAGTTAAAAGAAATGTATTTTGAGGTGCCTGTATTCAAGATGTCTACACTGATGCAACCAGAAAAGGCTGAAACTGAACAAGATATCTGAGGTAGCCTGAAGGAGAAAATTAATCAACCAAGGTGGTTTTGAAATTAAAGGTGGTTAATGGGTTGAAACTCTAATACTGTGGGCATTAAATGTACTCAGAGACTCATGAACTAGAAATAACTTAGAATTTTCCTAAACAATTAATGAATTTGGGAATACTAGCATAATTTTTAAGCATTTTACTTTAGAACTCCACTTTGAAATTTTAAAATGTGTTTAAGATCATTGTTTTCATTATTTTAAGGAAAAAAAAAGGTAAAAATATCTATTTTACAAATGTCACTTGACATTCTAATAGTATTTGTGCCAAGAAACATGGGATTTGGGTGACATGAAAGTTAAATTCCAGCTGGTTGTGTTGTTAAAGTGGTGTGTCTGGTTATCAGGGCTATGACTGTGCACACACATCTGCTGCACTCAGGCCATTCACTCCACAGGCAGTCCACAAATTCATTAGTTACTCATCTGCACAGACAGCATAGTGGGATGATGAGTGATGGACTGCCCCATGAGGAGGCTGAAATGCTGGCTGCCTTGCAACAAAGCATTGCACTAGCTGGTGCAAGAGCTCTCCAGGTAGGAACTCTGGACTGAGTTGAAGATCTCCTCAGGCAGGACCTGCAATGCCTACGCTGAATTATATACTTCAATGTGTTGATTTAAATTCTGTGGAAAAAGCTGGACTTTCTGAGGACTCCTAGAAAGGTTATTGCTGCAGGACTGACCAAATCCGACATAGATAAGACCTTTACAAGTAGAAAATGGTCAAGTAAGACAAGCTTTTACATACAATTACCATAGTAAGCTCGTTTGTGTGTGGCTTAAGTCAACAGCAATGGGACAGATTGCGTCTGAGCTGGAGTGCTCATGTAGGAGCACAAACCAGATGGTTACGAGAACTTGAGTACTGAGTGAAACAGCAGGGTGGGAAATCTCACCCAATCCAGTTGAACACATCACTGTAAGAAACCTTGCAAAGGAAACTTTCACCATCTAGACAGTGACTGAGAGTTTCGCTCAGAGTATTCAATTATTTGCATAAGCACTCCCCTATTGCAAGATCTTAAAAATTCAGGATTTTTGAATAAATTATCTGTGGTTGTGCAGCAAGTTCTAAAGGTAAAAAACCCCAGATACCTATATCTTCTAACAAACAGTATAGTTGAAAGAGACAGATTGCTCTACCCTCCAAGCCCAAAGCAAATTGGAATTATCAGGTTTTAGATACTGTTACTTAATTGGTTTTGTTTTGCTTTTTCTGCTAAAAGGGACAGATTGATATTCAAGCTCTTGCATTAATTTTATTATTTGAAATAATAATCAGTTGAAACCTTTTCATCTGTAAGTATGATTACTACTGTTATTATTAAAGTATAAAAAGCAGAGAGAAAAACAGCAGTTAAAAGGTATTTGTGAATGAATTTGCTATTGGAACCACTGGGTATTTTAGACTCTAAGATTAAGTTAATTCATTTAAAGATTTTCATGTAGATGCCTGAGTCAGATGGAATATTCACAGTGTATGAAGAAATGTTATGTAGTTTAAGTTTTTATAATACAGTTCCTGGGATGATAACTATTTTATTTGCAAAGAGCTAGGACTTTAAAAAGAAGATGATGCTAATAATTCTGGAAAAATACCTCTAAAGTCTTTGGAGCTGTAGAAGATACTCAGACAAACAGTCTCACTGTTAAAGTATCATAGTAAATTGTTTAACAAGAAAAGATAAGATCTACATAAGACACCTAGATGCAACAAACTGTCATGGGGGTAGAAAAAGGGTGAGAAAAATGCTTTATATTCCTCTGCTGTCATAAAACAATAGGGAAATCAACACATTTGTCGAAGAATCTACCTGTCAGTAGCATATGCATGTTCCACATCCAGAGGAAGGGGCTGGAATAGTCCTTCCTACACACTATTTGAGCCCTGCTCTTAAAGTATGACTTTCTCCTTAGTTTGACTCTGAATTTTCTTACACATTGAAATTACAATCGTTGCTTCATATCCTAGACACCATTAATTTAAGGAGTAGACCTACAAAAACTTTCAATTTTAGAATACTCTGCTTTACCAGTAGAATATGAGCAGCTCCTGTTTTCATCCACTTTCTCGTGTTCTGTTTTGTTTTGTTTTGCTTTGTTTTGTTGGGTTTTTTCCCCCTATGGATGAATAAAATGTGGTTGAATTGAATTTTAAAATATTTGTACCATATGTAATTACTCAACTGTGCAGTCTTATGGATATTCCATCAATGACTTCTGCCAACTAAAAAATATAAAATATGTTTATGTCTTCATTAGGCAAAACCATTTTGGAAAATGAAATGTAAATATTGTATTTTTAAAAATGTTGCTGTCATATTAAAGCTCAAATGAATAAGTCAAGCATAAAACATAATATATTTCATTTTATAGTAGCTGGAAAATAAATGTTAGGTGGATTTCATAGATTTGAATATAAATAGAAATTCTAAACTTTTTACAAATATTTAACAATGTGTTTGAAAATAAGAATTTGATGGAAGTACTGTCTTTAATCAATTTAAGTGTAAAGATAGTTTGTATTATGTTCTACAATTTGACAATACAATTAGTAATAATCTTTTGGTTGATTTCTAAAACTATCCAATCTGTGTAAAAACTATAAAGTTTTCAGTTTTTTAAAATGTAGGTGAGTTTTATAAGTCAGAAACTGAGGTTTTATTCATCCTTGCTTTTCATCTTGAAGATACCTAGAATGAGAGGTTTCTAAGCTCAGTTCTGCCTCTCACCATCCAAGAAACTACCAGAAGAACTTCACATCATGACCAAGGAAAATAAACTCTTTATTTGCCAGTACTCCTCTCCTAAATTTCCTCTTTCAATCACTCTTCTTCTCCCTCTACTAATTTATGAGGCTGGGGAGGACAGTTGAATTACTTTGATAGATCTCATTTTATGATGAAAGGAATCTCAGCTAAAAACATGATTTGAGATTTTGCTATGAAAGAAAGCTATATAAAGGAAAAAAAGTATATCAGTGAAGGTATACTTAATTTATTTTAATCTGATTTGTTAAAGGTCTTGACGTTCAAACATTTTCAGGCAAAAGTGAAAAATGTTTTCATTTTCCAAATTAAGTTAAAACTTGAAAATATTTTGCCCTGTATATAATTAAATCTTTTTGTGTCAAAACACGACTTATTTGTAATGTTTTCCTTTCTTACTTATAATTCTAGCAAGATTTGTAAATAAAGCAATAGTTCAAAATGAAAAAGAGATGTGTTGAGAAAATATTGAAATTAGCATTTAAGCTGTTTTCTTCTCTAATTTTGCTTTGTCAAGTCAGGTAGAAATGGCATGATTTCACTAGCTTTTATTATCTCATCTATAAATTTAGTAAGAGAGTTCAAAATTCTTAATGGAAAATACTACAGTTTTCACTACTTAACAGATAAAATGTTGCTCTTTCTAATGCCATATTAGAAGTGATTTCTTAGAATCAAGAAAAGAGACTTAAAAAACACATCTCATATCTAAAAATGTAGAAAAGCATTTAGGCAATAAACTCATTTTACTGCTAGATCAGCATGGTTTGTCCTTACTCGAGCATGTAGAAATACTGATTGTTTACTATACTTATGAAACATTATTCTATGAAGTGATCATAATATCTAAGTAATTGGATTAAATAACTATTAGTGAAATTGTTACTGATTTAAGCACACATGCTTAGCTACACAGACAATTTTTTCAAAAAACATTATTCTTAGTTTTAGCGCTATTATTAATTTAGTGACATATCCATCAGCAGAGATAAAATCTATTCCATTCTATTTCTATTTTTATATCACCTTCATAACTGTAATAATGAGCAGCTTTCAATAGTGCATAAAGTATCGTTAGCAACATTTTTCCCTTGAGTTTTGCTCTGTCTTCCCCTCTTTCTAGATAATGGTTATTGTGATATAAGACTTTTTTTTTTAGATTAAAATGTGATACATCTTTGACTAATTATTCACCAAATTATGACTTAGTTGTTTAACTCCTCTAGATCTTTGGAGTTTTAGCTTGTGGCATGGTATGTCAACTCTTTTTATGAGTATTAGTTTTATCACTACAAAATTCATTGATCTTTTCTATCAGAGCAGCCACAACAGTAGTTTTATTAAAGTTCTTTTTCAGCTGGACTATTTGTAGTCTTAGGAAGAGCTGCTAACCCAGAGATTCATCCAAAGATTTCTGTATGAACCCAGAATAAAAACACTTTAAATCTAGTAAGAAAATATATCATGTACACCTACTGCAAGGCTGTTGATCCATTCATGTAATTATTTCTCCATTTCTGTCCAGATCTTAATTCACACATATTAAAAAAAAGAGAAAAATAATTAAAAGTTTGAGATCAAGCTTACACCCCATTATCAAAAGTGTACAAATGAGACAGAAAAATGCACAGAATGTGTCAGTGTTGTACAATTCCCCTAAATAGCAATAATAACACTAAAATGCTAGCAAAACCTGTGCTGAGCTGAAACATGAAGCAGTGAGGGCTGAATTTTAGAGAGCATTCAGTGACAGGGCAGCTTTATTAATGCCAGAAACAACAGCAGTACAGGCAGCAGCTCAGATGCAAGTTCACTAAATCCTGATGTTTGGAGGAGAAAGCAGCCCTGGGTGATGCCATTTCCTCTGGAAATACACCTGATAGCTGCTGCAAAGGGTCAGGTTAGAGGTAAGGTGGTTTCTTCTACAAAAAACAAATAGAAACAGGATCAAATCCCAAAATGAGAATATAAATATCACTTAAGTTAGTTTATTTGATGTGATTAAAGGAAATGCCTATGCCTGTCTAAGAGAAATATTTAAATGGTTTAGTTCAAATGCTTGGAATAACTGAAATTACTCTAGAAACTCATGCCTTAAAAGGACATCAACTCATCAATTTTTTTACAGAGATATATAAAGTAAATCAGGCAGAATGCAATAAATAACAGTATTGGATTCCTGACACAAAAGGAAATAGAGACAGGCTTTTTTGTCTGAATTGACAAGTGGCCTTTTGTTTTCTAAACACAACTTTGCTCTTTCTAATAAATGTGTCTAAAAATCTTATTATGCCTGAAAATCATATCATTCAGCCTAACCAAATCTGAAATTTGGAAAGAAAGCCCCTTCTTCAAAATTACCAACATCGGTCTTTTTACCTTTTGATATTATTTACATGTGCAATAAATTGACTATGCATCTATTTGCAAATGAATAATTATTTACAAGATAAAAAACTAAGTTGAAGATTTTAATTGAAATGTACAATCTATGTGGAGTTTGTTATACTACCTGAAAAGGAGAAAATAAGGAGGAAGGAATAGGTTATCCAGATATGATAATAACTACTGTAAGATAAGATTATACTGACAGATATAATTTTTATTTCTAAGAGCAATGATATCATATTTTCCAGCTCTTCCTTCAGTTTTTATGATCATGATTGCTGTTGTTGTTCCCAGAGTGGTACTCCTGAAAAGCTAATATTTCATCAAATTTTTTTTTTTATCTCTGTACATATTCAAGGTCTGATTCCTTTAGTTCTTTCAAGATCACACTGATTTTTTATAATTTTTTCTCGCGGCAAAGTCCAAGCCTAACTGCATATCTTGTTTAGGAAAATGGATCTGGAGATACCTGTCTTGGCTTTGAATCTGAGGAGCCAAATATTTAGATAAATGCATGACAATGACTCTTCATTTGCTAGTTCGATTACCAAGTAATGTAGTACTTCTCTTGCCATGAACAGAATTAAGGAAAACATATTTAAAATCAATACCACACCTACATATTTAGAAGATTTGTTCGTTTAATGGTGGTCAAGAATGAAATGTTTGAGAATGTCGTAGAATCTTCAGATCTGTGGATAACTACCTCTTAACATTTTACTTATGGACAAAAAATCACCAAAACCCAGTAAAACAATGACAGTTGAAAATCACATTTTTTTATATTAACATAAATATTTAAGGATAAAACAGAAGGGTCTAGGAGATTTTTTTTCATACAAACACATTTTAAATTTTTTGCATGAAAGATGTGTATTACAGGTTCAGAAGGTAACTGGTGTTTGTGTGAGTGATACAGTTATCACCAGACTGTGCTGGAAAAGGTGTTTTTTCAGAGAATTGATGAGTCAGTAAGTAAATAGAACTTACTCCTGATTCTTGCTTTAGGTGTAGTCTTAGAGGGGCTGAAGGAAGAAAGACATCTCAGTGAACACTAAACATGCACTTGGAACAGTGCTCATGTTATGAGTAGGATTAATTTGACTGCCAGGTGAAATAGGTTACCTTTATAGTTGACTGGTACATTTTGCTATGTAAATACCTGAAAAGAGATGAATCTCCTTTCACTGATTTTGTAGGACAGCAAAATATACAGCACAAAGGCAATATGGTCCACATCAAAGAAATTAATTCCGATAAGATTTTAGCACATCCAAAACACAAGATGCAATTCTTTTCAGGGCTAATTCACAAAACCTTCTTATGGCAGGCTAGTGAGCAGTTTATGATATCTTCACAAGTTTTACTTAAAAACATTGAACTATACTTCAGGAAATTATTTTTTAGCACTTAAAATTACTGAGCTATTGCAGGCAAGGTATGCTCTCATTTTAACAGTGAAGTGTCCATCTGTATCTATAGTGACTTAAATATACTAAAATGGGTGCTTCATGATGTCATGATCTATTAGATGTCATGATCTTAAGTACAAGAGACATCCTTGTAATTGGAATCACTTTTTCTTTAGCTGAACACTTTAAATTTTCATTCTACTGCAAGATATACATGACATTTGCATGCTCTCACAATTTCATATATTTTTAGAGTTTGCGTCTTAAATGAACCAATATGTTCACTTCAGTATAACTTAATGCACATTGTACCACAGAATTGGTAGCTTCTGAAATTGAGGTATTTTCAATTCACAATAATAATTTAACTACAGCTTCTTCTAGAAATCATAACACATCTTTTCTTAGAGGCTACAAGTGATGAAGCACCTATCATTTGAAGTTCTGAAATTATTTTCAGAATCCAATTACAGTGCCTGTTTAGGAATTTCCTACTTTTTTTTTATTTTATTATTATTATTATTAATCTATTGGAACATTATATTAGNATTATAATTAATGTATATGTTTTTCCTTCAGCATGAGGCACTATTTAGAGAAAATAGGAAGAAGAAACATAATTTATCTCATTGAATAACAATTAAGAGAGATCCTGCAGGAACCTGGGCAGATGTTTACAACGCTATAACTTGATGTAATGTTGATGTTGGTGCCCCATCCCTGGAAGTGTTTAAAGCCAGATTGCAGGGGGCTCTGAGCTACCTAATCTAGTGAAAGTTGTCCCTTTCCATAGCAGGGGTGTTGGTCCCTACCAACCCAGGCCATTATATGGTGACTATTAGCTCTCACTCTTANCTACTTTTTTTTTATTTTATTATTATTATTATTATTAATCTATTGGAACATTATATTAGCCATCAGGTACATGAGTACATTCAAAAAAGCACAAACGCCATGGATGCTTACACTTTGCCTCAGAACTTCCTATGTGTCTGAGCTGTTTAATGCACTTGACTCTGGGTCTTTAGGACAGCATATATACAGACATTTTGAATGTGACCAGAAATTTGGGATAACTTTCACTTTCATGTGCCTGGGGAAACCAAATCATGAAGTGGTGTCCTCAGTAGCTCACNACGCTATAACTTGATGTAATGTTGATGTTGGTGCCCCATCCCTGGAAGTGTTTAAAGCCAGATTGCAGGGGGCTCTGAGCTACCTAATCTAGTGAAAGTTGTCCCTTTCCATAGCAGGGGTGTTGGTCCCTACCAACCCAGGCCATTATATGGTGACTATTAGCTCTCACTCTTAAAATTACAAGCTGCAAAGGTGCTGAAGAAATATTTGACTGAGAGTTTAATTAAATAAAAAAAAAGTCTTTCTTTTAGTAGACCTGGAGCTATTAGTGCAAGGACTCAGTTAAGTAGACACAAAAGCGGACTCAGGAATTATGCTAGTAATTCTGTAATTCTGTGAGTATTGAATGTCAAACACAAAGTGCTGAATATTGTTTTTGATTGCTTATAAAAATGATTTGGAGAAAAAGCAAAACAAAATAAACATGTGTGACCAGAAAATAAAAATTAAAATAAAACAAAACAAACTAAAACAAAACANCAAGAAGAAGCACTGAGGAGGACCTGACTAGTACTTCCCTTAGACTAAGTCTCGCTGAAGGTGAAAACAGCTTAGTGAATGCAAGATAATGATTTTAGAGATTACTTCTTTAAAAAAAACCAAATTAAACTGCCCCAAAACCACTAACAACCACACATATTGTTTGAAACATATATGTTGCACTATATNAGTTAAGTAGACACAAAAGCGGACTCAGGAATTATGCTAGTAATTCTGTAATTCTGTGAGTATTGAATGTCAAACACAAAGTGCTGAATATTGTTTTTGATTGCTTATAAAAATGATTTGGAGAAAAAGCAAAACAAAATAAACATGTGTGACCAGAAAATAAAAATTAAAATAAAACAAAACAAACTAAAACAAAACAAAAAACTCCAAACCTGAAATCTAGGGCTCCATCCCTATTACATTCTTTATGGAAAAAAGAATATAGAGGGTTTGGATATGGAGATTACATGGGGTTAAGTGTGTATAAAAAGATTCAAATTATGGGTACTGCTTGATGTATCCAGTAATTTTTTATTTACTTACTTGGACACACATTAACTTACTCTTAATGTAGATGTATACAGACCACACAATTGCATCTCACCACAGAAGACATCTCATCTCTACAAAATCTGTCACCGCCTCTTTTTTGTACAAACCAGATTTGTGTAAACTTTAGCAAAGTCTGTAATCATCATTGCATTTTCCACCAGAGATATCAACAGTGGTGGTTAGGACAGCACTTCAGGCAGTGCTGATGAAGAAGTGCGTCAAAGAAGCCTGCCAACCCACCCAAAACACTCAAAATAAATGAACAAACAAACAAAACTCCACTGGATTTTGTCTGTCCAGTCTACAGCAAAAAGTAAGGGTAGTTATTTCTTTTCATCTTGTAAATTAGGTTCAACTTGAGGGCAAAAGCAAATTGTGAAACACTTGAGCAAATTGTGAAACACTTGAGTTTTTCAGCTTTGTTCTTTTCAAAGGCTTCTTTTAATCCCATTTGAGGAAAAATGGTATTTTTTTACTTGAAACTTCAAAGATACAATTTATTTCTGAGACCACAAAATCAACATACTCTTTCTAACTGAATAGAAAATTTTATCCTGATCTTCTCATATGTTCCTTTTTTTGCAATTTACCCATCTATTTAATTGTACCTTTCTTCTACCTTTCCTGTGCTACTATTCCTTGGGTTGCTCAAGTCAGGGTTGCAAATGAGTGTCCAATCAAGATGCTCCTTTTTTCCCATGTAGCTACTCCACTCATCTTCTATCACATGTCACACATTATTCTTACAAGAAATTCCACTTAACCTATGGCATTCCTGTCATTCTCTACTTCTGAGCAGTTCAAGCTCTCTTAATGCTCTTGAGTTCACTGTAAGGCTACTTCTTTCTTTTCTTTCTTTTTTCTTCTTTTTTCCTCTATTTACTGAGGTTTTTTATATGTACCCATGTTTATTTTATTTCATTAAGTCCTGCATCAAACCCAGTGTGTCTTTCTGCCTCGGGTAGCATTTATTTTTTTGGTCTATTAGCCATATATCTCCTACACTAAGAAGCTATTCACACTTCATAGGGTTCAGACTGGACATTGTCCTTCAGTTTGCTTTAGCAAAATTAAATGTAGAACTCCAGTTAGTGATTTATACCAAATCCTTATCTGAGCTTTCTTTAACATTTCATGTCAGCCTAAAGAAAAACTTGTAATATATCAAAAACTTGGTCCAATAAAATGACATGCAAAAAATTAGGAGAGGGGAAGATAATTTATTTAGGTTTTTAAAGGCTTCAATACCTGTACAGAACTAGTTATTTTGAGACATGACCACATACATGAAAATTAAAGAAAAATAACTTTACCCTAGTAAACATTTATAAGTTGTTCAAGACAAAATGCTTTCACTGCATCTTTGATTCAATAATAGATATGCTTTTGTTGTATTAGAAGAAATGTGTAGTCACTTGTACAAATAATTGTGATTTCTATCTCTCACAAAGATTTTTGGGAGGACTGGGGATTCTCTTCTTTTGTCTTGTTTATGCAGTTGAGTATTTTGTTTTATTTTCCCTGGAATATGTGATGTTTTGTAAGCTTGTTCCTCATGGGAAATGGAAGGAGAGAATAGAGGATAAAATGGGAAAAAAAAAAAAAAAGGAAAAAGCAGTCAAACAATAGGGGTGTTGGACAATTACTGCAACTACTGTAGCATGTTACCCTATTACTACTAAATACAAAATTTACTGAGATTTTCCATACAAAATGTCATGTCAAACAAGACCTGGATTACAGCTAAAATTTTTTAATCTTCAGAATATAGAAGTCCAACATTTTTGTAACAGGATGTGAACAGTGATACTCTGTTTTCAATAGTGACAATGCTACAGCTTTTCAGTTAACTCTGGTACTAGCTGCATTTTCTATCTGACATTTGGTTTAAACTTCATCTGGAAATTGTTATTAATTGCATATTTCTATGAGATCATATCTTAAACAGTGCTCATAAACAATGTATATTGTTTAAGATGGGGATAAAAAGTTAATTGTAATCTGCTTTCCTGTCTTATTTAATGTTTGTAGCAAATCCATATCTAAGACAAACATGACCAGTACTAGAGATGAAAATCCAGGTACTGCTGAGCTTACTAGAGGTTCTGTATTTACTCTGAATCATTCATAGTGTCTTCTAATGAACACTTCAATACTGGAAGACAAGAATTTCGCAGACTGTCAAAGTCAACAGAAAACCAAAACATGAATGGACAAAGATCAGCAGGTCTTTGTGGCAAAAGCTTTAACCCTAATATATTGGTTAAATTTGAAATTTTATATTTATGTGTTCTCTCTATGTTCTGCTAGGTAATAATGAGACACACTAGGAAAAATTATATCATCTGTTGTTAATGACATATTTCAAATGTTTACCAAATCAAATTAGAATTATTCTGAGAGAAAGTAAAAACAAGAAGAAAAATATATGTTGATGATTATGATCACCACAACAAAATTAGAGAACTAATTTTCCTCTTATTTTCTCTCCCCCTTCCCCATCAAGATGAGCAGCCTGACCACATGCAGATATATCATCTGAGTTATCAAATAATAGAAAGTAGTTATACGGAGGAAAAAAACTAACAGAAAAAAAATTGAGTTTTATTGCTCACTATGAAGTATAAAATTTCATGAGAATCTGTTAGTAGATATAAGTAGTTGAATTTTTAGATTGAATTGTGTAAAAACCAAAATAAATGTCACCAAAAAAGAGACATTCACCTTCCTTTATTTCTTCATGTTTTCTTTCCTCACTTCTCTTCTTTTTTTTTGCTTCTCTGAAAAATTCTGTAAAAGACAGATATTTTTAAGCTTATTCAAAGATCTTTGTCATCAATTATATTAATTGGGGAGAAGAATATTTCAAATCAAATGGATCACTTCGAAGTTTGAAAACACCCTGAAACAAAGCACAACGTGTGTATGGATCACTGAAAAACAGTAGACTATACTGCCACCCAAAGGCTCCATTTAATCTGTTGCTTTTGTAATATACTAAAATGAGCCTCAAGGTGAAATAAAGATTTAGTTAGGTATTTCGTGGTTGGTGGTTATCATGAACGATTTACCAGCATCAGTAATTTCATGAAAGATTTTGTGAGCTTTATTTTAAACTATAAAGTGGCTTGTGACTCTTTTAAAATAATTATTTTTCTTAAATTTTTAAAATCCACTTTCGTATTTATTCTCCACTTCTGTCAGCTAGTGTTTTTTTTTTTTTTTTTTAAGGTGCTATCTGCCCTGGATTTAATAATAGTCTTCTCAAATTATATAATTTCCTCTTTTTAAGCAGAATATATAAATTGGTAGCCTCTTGAGTAGAATTGGTGGTGTCCATTTGGAATAGGAATGTGTCTCTTAGTTTTCTCTCAGTTGCACAGTGATTGATCTGGATCCCATCTGATAACTTACAAACAATTCACCTCCTTACTTTTAATGGGTGTTTTCATGTCCACAACATATGCATGTCTCATTTACCTAAGTGTGACATATGGCCTTCCAGAATGCTCATTTTGACTGGAAACTTAGGTGTTGTAGACAGACTTGCAAACTCTGCTCCACTCTTTTTTCTGCTGTGTCATTGAGTGATTGTATGCTGTATAACTTGACAACCTCTTCTATCAGTTCATCAGCATAACCTACAACATGCATAATAATTACAGCTTCATTCCAGGAAATACATGAGAAGTGGTCAGAAATGTGTCAAACTGTCTAACTTCTTCTTCCGCCACATCTGTTCTACTTAGTACTTGGACAGAGTGGGACTGCCTTATAAAATAATAATGCATTTTTAAAACTGGACCAATATTTTAGCTGTCACACTGCTCATTCAATGTTATTCTAGAATGTGTCTTTCTGAGGATTTCTTTATAAAATATGATATTTTTATACCATATGAAAATCATTGTGATCATATTACCATACACACAGTCATATCCTCCACCAAGGCTTGAATCATACAAATACAGTATAAAAAGTTCTGTGCCAATGTTCTATGTACAATTTAGCATTATTTTAGCATATTATTAATTTAGCATATTATTATCTATTATTTTAATATTAAGATGCCTGTCATAAATTATTTGCAGGTTTTTGAAATGTGCTGTAATAATTTGATATATTATAAAAATATCACTATATAAGTGGTTGAAAACCATAATCATTTTATTTGCTTTCTGGAATATATAAAAATTGATTCATAAATGTCTCTAGCAAGTTCAGTAACATTTTTGTGAATATGGCTTTAAGTTAAATTCTCTTCTTTAATGGCTTTGTATATGTACAGATTTTCTTATTGTTATTTTATTTGTGATCATTAAAACATATTTTCAATGTATTCCAGGAAACCATTCTTTGTCATTAGACTTAATTTTTCACTTTAAGTATAATGTAGGTAGAAATTCAAATACAACATATGCGCCATATAATTTTGTATTATATTACACCTTATTGTCAAAACTGATGCAAAAAATTAATTGCAATTAAGTTTTCTGATAAACATCAGGAAATTCTGAAGTAAACATTACATATGGTAGTTCTTTATTTTTCTACTTAAACCTTCAAATTCAATTCCCTTTTTCTTAAGCAAAAGATCAAAGATGTCTTGCAGAAGCAGGAACAAGCAAGTTGTAATTCATGCCCGTAAACTAGTATATGCAAATCTCCTCAGAAACTGTCAGAGCTTACAGCTCTAACAGAGGGAACTTCTTAACATACTTGAATTTAGAGCCCTTTAAAACTACAGGGGAAACTATCTTTCTCACAATAAAGCTGCAGAAAGAAAAGCTGACATTGCAATAGACTTGTCAGAGCTATTTTATAACAGGTGATCTGTTTTCTATGTGATGAGAAAGCAAACATCAAGGACACTGTCCTACTTGGTATATTTGTCAAAGGTTTCAGAGAAAATTATATTTTTAAAGAATAGCAAGCTTCTTTTTGTGATTTTGATTTAGACTGAGCAACAAAAATGTTAGATGTTACAGTCAGATGTGAGTCAGATGATGAAAAACTGTCTTCCATAGATTTTGTTTTGTGTGAGTCCCCTGGTAGAAAAATACATATTGTTGTATTTTTCTTCTTCACTGAGATAAAAAGAAAAAAAAAAGTGTTTAGCAAGTTATTTACCAAACACCTAATAGAGTAATTAAAATGTATTGACATATTGTAGCAAAATATTGAACAGCAATGTGTCTTGTACAGATATCTGAATCACATAATTGGTGACCAAATTCTTACTTCTTTAAATACATGTAAGCAATCATATTAGAATCAAACTCCTGTCTCTATTTTTGTTTGTTTGTTTGTTTTTTGTTTTCGGAGGTGGGGAGGGGGCAGTATTTCACTATTTCTTACCAGGAACATGCATCAGGACAGGATGTCATATTTTGTTTTTCAAATGCTGCTGAGTTGAAAGTACGGAAATAAGACCTCTGAATTGTAAAATGGACAATATGGTATACTGACTGACACTCTTCAGCATAAAACAAACAAACAAACAAGCAAAAACAAACAAACAAAAAAACCCACAAAAAAACCCACAGGGTAATATTTGATTGTAAAAGTACTGCTTTTCTATCTCTTGTTTGAATATATATAGGTATATAGTGTAGTTCTTCTAAATAATGTCTGAGAAACTCAGAATACACCTATGTATGTGTATGGTTGGATATGGATAATTTTAAACTTGGAGACAAGCTTTATTCCCCATTGCTCACAAAGGTTATTTGAACATATTTTTCTTGGTTTCCTTTTTTCCCACAGTCACAAGTTTAGAGAATAATAAAGTTTTGGAGCAATTGAGGATTGAGAGGACAATGTAATGTCCTGGGGCAATTTCTTACAATGATGGCAGAAAGGTTTTTTTGTTTGTCTGTTTGTTTGTTTTGGGGGTTTTTTTTGTCATTATTGGCAGACTGTGCAATAAACCCAGTGGATACCTCTGGTCCTTTTGCTTCTCTTTTGATCTTGAAGGTAAATATATTAGTTAGATTTTCTCACATTTTCTCTAAGTCTTCATTCTCAGACATATACCTAGGTCAAAAATTCATTATGCCCAGAAAACCAGACTAAGTTTTCTTTTTTTCAATATTTTTACCTTTTAACTAATTATACAATAAGCTCCAATATCCTTTTAGTAGATGAGTTTGTCATCAGCCAGAAAATTTAGCCATATTATTTTATTACATTTAAACAACATTTAAATCATTCTTGAGTTATAGGATGAAAGTATATGCAATTTTCATTCTTTTAAGAGGGCAAGGATTTTGGAGTCAATAATAATAGTGCTGTAATTTGGAATAAGGACAATAATTGATTTATTTTGATAAAAATTTAATCAGTCCAAGAATAAACTCTCAGCTCTTATACAGAGTGTGCTTGTAACAGGATTTTTTATGTGAAAGGTGAGCCTGTCTTCTTTCCTAGGAATATCAAGTCCTAAAAATCAGGAATGTCTTTCAGAAGCAAATTTCAAAGCTGAGATCAATATTTTTCGTTCACATTTTTCTTCCAAAAGAACATCAAGTAATTCATTAACAACTTTCATACTTTAAAATATGTGTTAATCAAGCATAATTCAAACCCTTCAGAACTCATTGTAATGACTAACTATCATGTTTGTAGGGGGTTTAGATCAAATTATTCTTGCTTCAAAAAATTAACATTCACTTTGAGGGAAATTTTAGAAATGGATAGTTAAATACTCTTTCATAAATTCTTCTTAATAATACATCTTTATGATAAAAAATGTATAAAATATCTCAGGGCAAAAATTAAGGCAAAATGAGTAGATGGGCCTTAGCTTTGTTCAAGCCTTTCTGTATACATCATACCTTCTGCATTATTCTGTAGTAGAATTAATCAAAAAATTAACATTCTGGTAAGTTCTCATGTTCCAGAACAGGAAAAAACTAAGCACTTTCTTACTTTGTCAATATGATGATTTGTGAAGAGCTCCAGTGGCACTTTCCTGTTCTGCTCTTGACTTAGCAGTATTCTTCTTTTCTTCAAAGCACCGAACACTATTGCCAACTTGGTCAGTCTTAAAATCATATAGAAATCAGACTTTGCACTCTCACAGTCCCCTCAGATTAAAAGGAGCCTTCTTGATTTAAATAGATTTATGGCTCTTTACCTACTCCCTCAACATGCGTGTTAAAAAGTAAACCCCCAAATTTCGGCAAGGACTCAGTCAAATGTGGTCAAATTCATTGCAATTGGACTACCACAAATTTATGGATTAAGAGATGCACTGTTTTGTTGTTTGCACACAACTCTTTATCAAATATTTGAAAGCATTCAGTGAAATGCTCTCTCTAGGATGAAGTTAAAGCCAACTTTTGATCCTCGAATTCAGTAAGGAAACACGAGTAATTTTTGTCATGGTATTTTTAACGGTTTGATACCAGATAAGTGTGTCTGATACCTCTCACCACTCTCATTCTTTGTACACTGATATGATTGAGTAGTATTGTTACTCAACGATGTTCTTAAGGTGCTTTAAGTAAGCTTTTAAAAAATGTTCCTTAAATACATAATCAGATTTTGCAAGCATGTAGTCTTATGTCTTGTCTAAGCCTCTGTTTCTCCCACTGTGTTTTTTTTCTTTTAATGATAGAAAAGAATAGTCATCTCCTAGTGCTCAGTACTTAACATGATTTTAACCAAGGAAAGTCTGCACATCAAAGGGTTACACTATAAAATAGCATAATATTATACAGAATAATCAGGAGTCTATTTTACAGAAGAGCCCTAAATATGTCATTAGGCATGCAAGAGATTTTCAAAAGCACCTAAGCAGATTATGTATCTAACTCCCATTGACTTCAAGATAGCCAGATGTCTTTTGGAGCTATGAAACTGAAAATATGATAAGACAGATGATGTTTGAATTACTAGAATAGAGTGACACCTCTAATATTATATCTAAAAGTTGATGCATTTGGCTGGTGAGTAATGAAAGCTGTTTGGTCAAAAGTGAAAGATCTGTGGAAAGATGGGATAATTTAAATGATAACTAATGAGATCTGTGCGTGTAAGGTAAGAATCAAATTCCTAATGCTCTTATAAATACACAATGAATACTGTGGCAATTGCACAAAGTCAGGATATAGTGCTCCAAGACACTCACTTTTATCTAGTGTAATTTACTTCATGAAATTTTATAAACAATGACAATAGAGAAAATTAAATCAAAAACAGAAATGAAAGCTTATCACAGGTAACACAGGATGATTTTTTTCATCTTGCTGCAGCTTAAAACTAAGGACAAAACGCTAACACAGAAGAAAAGGCTTGGTAAACTTGTAAACTCTATATTGTGGTCTCCCAATTTGCCTTGCTGTAGAAATCACACAAGTAGCTTCTGATTAACACAGGTCTAGCAGACAGAATTTTTTGTGTTGCTTTCCATGTAGTTCACAAAACTGTGCTCTTAGTTCCAAAATAGTGTCCAGATGAGACCATGGTCAAATATTTTCCTTTGCTTAAAAACATACTTCAGTGTCAGTTGGGAAAAAGAAAATAACGCTGTCTTCAAGATCTGAGTTCTACTCATTTCAACAGTTTGTCAGACACTGGAAAATTTCCCACTGTGGATTTTTATTTGACTGTAAACCTACCCACTGCTACTGGCATAATCAATAGGATCCTAAAATCACAATACCATTTGAAAAAAGAAAATTTAAAACTAAGCCAAATCCTCAGGTTTAAAAATTCAAGATAAAAGATCATTGGGATGACTACCTGACACCCCACAGAGACTGTCACCTTCTTCTTCTTCTTACCAGTAGAAGCAATTACATATGTTTGTTTCTGAGGAAATTTTTCTCTCATTGTCAAGGACCTACTTATGTGATATTCATAAATAAGAGATTTCTCTGTTTTCTCACCAAAGAAGATAAATCTAGTTGGATACTAATACAATGACTTTCCTATTAAAGTAGTATTTTGTAAAGCAGGCAAACAAAACTCTATGAATAGGGTCAAGGTTTTCATGGTAAAATACTCAGCCAATGAGATGCATGAAACAACTCCATTTCCTATGTACTAACCACTTGCTCTACAAATTATATCTTCTTTCTTACTGTTTTTCTTGCAAAATTAGTGAAATGAACACTTAGAACAAGGAAACAAATGAGAAATGGCATAAATTCAGAATTTTTCTGACAGAAATTGGCTTGAAACCCAAGCCTCTTTTCACTATAGTTGGTCTCCTTTGTAAGAAAGGTACAAAAATGTCACCTTGAAATAAGACATGGAAAACAGAAATTCATCCTCACTTACCCCACAAACATGTTCACATCCATGTTACTAATGAGCTACATCACTGATGAATTTGCCCTAACTTCCTGGTTACTGATGTTATGTGAATACCTGAGGATACACAAGAGATTGGAGGTACTCATGCTCCTCTAAATTCTTTTGTGACATATTGTTTTATAGAGAAACTATGTGTTCACTATTTAAGGAAAGTGTCCTACCTTCAGACTGAAGAATAATATAATCCTTTTTTATTCTTCCTTTAAAGAGGTAATTTTGCCAATAAATCAACAAGGTTTTTAATTCGAGTATCCTATTTAGCAAAGAGGATACCTGTTTTATGCTGTCACTATTTTCTTCAAATAATATCTAGCTGGGATCTGGACTTACTCAGAAAGTCCTAAGACAAATATCCTTAAAGTAAAGGAAAGTTTCATACAGCTGTCATGAAAATAAGCTGTCATAGCTGCAGCTTTTCTTTCACAAGACTTCCCCACCCATAGACCCACACATCTCTAGAAACAATAGGAATCTTGTCTTTCATCTGGGATTTTTTTAGATCTTATTGAGCTACAAAAATCTGGAAATCTTGCACAAAATTACCATCTGCACAATTCAAGTTCATTAGGAGTGATATATCTCATGCTTTTGAAGCAGAATCTGTAAATTTAGTGTGTTTGAGCACAATTGAAAAAATAGAGTTCTTGTCACTCTCTGTAGTGACACAGATAATTTCCTTTGTGGAAAAAAAGGCAGAGTAGACCAACATAGAGTGTACATGTGCAGAGCTCTGGTATTAGCTCCCTTGGTTAAAGCATGGTGATAACAGCACCAAGGTTGTGGGTTTGATCCCTCATGCACTGTTCATTTAAGAGCTGGATTAGATGATTCTCGTGGGTCCTTCCCAACTCAGAATATTCTGTGACTCCGTAGAGATGAATTTCATCTTTTATTTACTAAAGGTATTCTTGTATGACTTACATAATCCTTTTTTCCCCTTTTTTCCTATACTAAGGGTTCTCTTCCCTCTATTCTCAGTAGTAAGAGAATTCATTTGAGGGAAAATGTTTCCCAAATTTTTTTTTATATTTTTCACTCTCTCAAACAGCCATAAAAGTATTAACAAATTCAAAGATTAGGACCTTGCCAGCATGGAGCATTTTATAGATTTCTAGTTTCTCCTTCTTCCTCCTTCTCAGAGCATAAGCAGATATGACTTTTTATGTTTCTTTGTTTATTTTATTTGAAGTTGTTTTGAAACATGATCTTTTCTATCCTTAAAATTATATGTTGGTAGGTATATGATCACATTTCTTTGCATTTTCTTTTTCTTTTATATTCTGGCTAACTACCTATCTGAAGCAGAGAGTTACATGACCAAAAAGAATGTACTTTCATACTTAATTTTACTCCCACTGAGAGAAATACAGTTGAATAGCTCTTTAACACTTTAGACATCAGACACTGTTTCCCAAGCATAGATTTTGCCAGCAAAGACAGGAATGAGAAAAAAATCTATAGGTTTTTCTTTACAGTTAATTAACCATGCACAAGTTTTTGTTCAGTTTATTTTCTTTATTTCATCTCGGGAAAATCAATAGTGTTGCATGATTAAAAGCTTCTCACTGATATATTTTTATTTTTGCTCCTCCCTTCCACTTGTCTATATGAATATAATGACATTTTTCATTATCCAATTCAAGTATTTCAGAATAGCTCTCTGATGCAACAATTAATAATCAATTTAAATATAAATATCAGGCTATTTCCAGTTCTGGCCAGAATCATTGATTTAATTTCGTAATGACAGAAGAATTAAGTGATAGGCTCTAAGTAGGTATGCAAGCAATCATGTGAAACCATGTGCCAAATTGATATTTTAGCAACTCTGATAACTTATTGGGATGATGGCCATGAGATGTCACAGGGCTGAATGATAAATCTTCAGTCTGCTTCTTTCCTACTTCTTGTTTAAAATAATTTTTCTACTGCAAAATTAATTGACAATTGTGTTGACAGTCAGTCATCTTTAGTAGTGTTTAAGTTAAGAATATCACAGTGTTACTAAATGTGAAAAAGTAAAGCAAATAAACTTTGCACAATAAACAAGCAGATAAAGGAGGCTGGAATCCCTTTCACAAAGGGCTAACCAAAGTCTGACACATCATTAAAGTTCATTTCATGGCAGGATACAGCTCTTAAGCACTGCAGAGTTCTATAAATGGAGAATTTCACAAAAGAGGGGTAAATTGGAAAACAGTGTATAGAATTGCTAGCCTAAAAGCATAGATGTCAATAGTGGCAGAACAAAAATATCTCAAGGCTGAAATAAACCTCTGGATACCATGAGGATTTTGGGGAGGAAGTCAGAAACACAGAGTACTGACGAATCTTCAAGGTCATATGTGTTTTTAAGTGACTAAAAGGGTCAATAAGATTTTAATAAAAACCCAATGAGACTCATGCCTATAGGCTAGATTTTATACTTTCAACTGAACAGAGAAATTCTTTAAATTAATTAATAGCTATGCAGTTTAATTATCACTCATTATTCTCAGTTGCATATTTACCCCTGATTTTAGAATAATAAAAATATTATATCTTACCTACTTCTGAAAGAATGTCACTGATCCAATGTAATCATAGCAGGAGGATTTTCCCCCCATTCTTGTAGTATTTTAAACATTGACAAAATTGTAGAGGTTTCAGCTAGTAATATCCTTGCATATACTTTATCAATCTGCCTTACTCTAGATTCTGTTCCAGAAAGCTACTATAGCATGGATTTTTTTTTTCTATTCTTTGTGCTCAAGCAAAGGATGCAGGCTTTTACAATTGTGTTGAATATCAAACAAGCTGGGAATGTCCCCTGAGAGCAATGGTGCAGCTGTATTCCAGCCTTAGGATCTTAAAACAGATTATGTATACAGAGGAAAAAGCTCTGTCTAAAATACAGACAATGTAATTCCTGAACAATACTGAGAATCAGAACCAGTAGTGGTCTGAAAAGGAGTTTTAAAGCAGTGCATGAAAGCAATATATGTTGCAGAACTATGCTACTGTTGTTCTCCTCCATTCTACGGTTGCAAGTGATTTCCCATGTTTCCTAATGAAACTGGTTTTGAACAAGCAAATGCCTTTGAAATTTGATGCAAATTATGTGTTTTGAAAATTGCACTCTCAGGTACAGAAACTAAGTGGACACTCCAGAAATGCAATGTATTACTTCCCTGAAGCATTTCTGTCCTGGAACTCGTTTTCGGGTTTGCAACAAGCTTTGTGTAAGGGTACCACACATTGGTTTTGCTACATAAAGAAACCAGGGATTGTGAGGATGAGCAGCTCAAAGGGATATGGTGGCTGAATGTATATTCCAAAAACTTCACTCCACACCCCTGCTTCAAATCCTACAAAACTAAACAATTAACTAAAGAAATCTTAGTTTCTCTAACACTGTCGTTCTGGGCAGCTATGACATCTTAACAGGTGAGCAAAACAATTAACCTGGAAAGTAATGGTTAGAGTTCTTTAAATACTAAAAGTAATAAAATATACCAGTTATAAAGATTATTCTTTCAGTCACATTTTCAGAGATTAAAAAATGCAAATCAGACTGATAAACTCTATGTGAGTTTAAAAGACACTTCTATTAGTAAAAGAGATACCTAATGCATCCAAAAACCTGAAACTATTTGAGTCATTAATTATCTCTTCAGCTACTGTAATGGTTGTATAAGAATTTTCTGTAAGAAGCAGAAAACTAAAATTTTCAAATAATCCCTATAATTTATAATGAGAGAGGTAATTCTAAATAAATAGAATAATTCAAAATGTGAATAAAGAACACGAGATTTAACTTTACTAGAAAGTCAAATTCTGTCTGCGGATTAATGAATTTTGAAGGAATGTTCATGGGCAGAGTTTAAGCCCTGATGTTAATGGTACAAATTTGGCAAATATATTATTGGAACTAGGGCTCTTTAAAGACTTTTCAGAATCATGTGTGTTAACTGCACTGCATGGGGAATAGATCTTTGTGAGAGAACTCAGGAGAACCAGAAGTAATTCCCTGTAGGAGGTAATGAAAGTCCTAAGGATTTCTGCCTGTTTATGGTCACATTCCTGAGATAGTTTATTAACATATATAGCTTACAATTATATCTATGGCAATAATTTGAGTGTGGAATTATGGAGACAGTTTCTGATGCTCTGATATTGTGATTATTCAGTATTTCTGTAAATCTATCATTTTTTGTTGTATATTATATTGCCAGGCTTCAGTAGTGTGGACTAAATATAACTACACTTGGTGTAAAAGTGATATTTTTTATTCTTGCTAGTATTATTATTATTAGAGCAAAACTGTAAAGGATTTTTTTTTTTATGTTTGGGTGAGCAAGGCTAGCAACAGATGCTGCAGGTAGTTTTACCTGCCTGACTGTTTGTTTTTCCACTGCTCTTTAGGAAATGTCTCTTGTGAGAAGTCTATCATCTGTGTGGCAGGAAAAATTCTGCACTCCACATGTTGTCTTACTGGAAATCCTTTCCAGCTCAGATTTATTTAGATAACTGAAAATTGTTATTTGGAAAAGCAAAATCACCCACAAACAAACAAATCAACACAAGGTCTCCCAAAACCAGAAACCAAACTAAACACAGAGGGAGGAGACAATTTTCCCTGCATATTGAGAATGGTGAGTGTTTAAAGTGTTCCTACACTGATTTCTGAGATGAATGTTCACCTTCCTCATGCACCTGGGAGGAATTATGATTTGCATCATGGGGAAAATGCTTTAGGCAGAAAGATTTGAATAGTTTTTGTGTAGGGAGCTAGGGAGGAAGAAGAAAATATCTCCATTTGAAACTTTTCCACTGGGCAGTGAAAATGAAATAATTCTCTAGTTTACATGGTAGGGCACTCATAAAATGAAACTTTGTAAGTGCCAATCCCCAGTTCGAAGCCTGCCTATGTAGTTTAATGAATGACCTTTTTCATATAAGATTCACAGCCAGTGACTGAAGCCCAGATATATTTGCTAGTTTTTTCCACTGTACCAGCAGCTGCTGCTCAATCCTCACTGATAATGAGGAAGGAAAAAAAAAAAAAAAAAAAGTGGATTCCATCCAGCATAAAAAAGCAAGTCCTATGAAATCCATAAAACCATGAATGTAAAGAAAGTACACTTACATAAAAAAAAACAACAACAACAGAACAAAAAAACACTACAAGGAAGTTGTAACTGTCATTATTGGGTTCTGAGGATGGTGAAGGAGAGAAAAATAAACAAGACAAAACAGAATAAAATCACAGAACACAGGTTTTGTGTTCTGGTTGTCCAAGGAGGGAACTAGAGATGAGCAGGCAGGTAAGCAGGGTTTCAGGATTTTAACCTTGGGTACTGAAATGCATTTGTTTGAGGGATTTAAATATTTATTTTCCTGATATGTTCCATTTTAACTTCTTAAGTAACAGTTCCTTGTAAACAGCTAGAAATGTAATCATCATTGATTTCACTGGGAAAGAAGTTTCCAGATTCCAGCTTCTGGTTTCCCTTTCCTCATGGAAAAGACCCACCTTTGTTTCTCCCACATTATGGGCCTTAGTGAAGTTCCTGAAAGGAATTCAAAATTGAAGTGTAATTTTAATGTCATAAGGTTGTTTTTCACATACCTATCTATCATGTGAAACCATGTATTCATTGTTCATCATCCATTCATGGCAAACACAGTTTGACAAGTTAGGTGTTCCACTTCAGGTCTCCAATATCTTAGATCTGATTAGTATAGTGATGTTACTCAGAGACTCTGGGAGTACTTTAGAATGCTCATTACCTTGCAAGGGTTAGCATTAGCAGAGATTCATTGTTTGCAGAGCAGAAGACCTTTATTGACAGACAGTAATGACATTAAGACTTTATTTTAAAAGAATTCATGCAATGTCTTTTAACAATGTAGTATATCAATGAAAGCCATGCACAAATTAAAGTTCAGCTGAAATAACAGTACCTTTAGAACACAACTTCTTCTTTATAGTATTAAAAAATACAAAGGAAAGTTCTTTGTAGAGATCCATGCATTGATTTAGAGACAGCCTTTAAGCTGTGATGGTGTTTTACCTGCTATGTATTCTTTCCAAGTTGAAGAAATATAATGCATTTTTTCTTGTATTGATTTTTTTATTATTTTAAGTCCCAAACAGAGACCAAGGCAGAGATTTCTAGTAATAGATAGTACAATTTTAACATGGCATAACAGTGTGGGAAGAATTGTATATTATGTGATGGTTATGATCAGATATGAGACAAGATGTTATGCTGTTAGACTAATCCTATTGCATTATGATGCTATGGACTTACCTGGTACTCATATATTATTTTGTACCATGGAATTTTTCTTTGAATTTCTAGGATTTCTAGTAAGACAACTACAGAATTTTTCCTGCCACACAGATGATACACTTCTCACAAGAGATATTTTCTAAAGAGCAGTGGAAAAACAAAAAGTCAAGCAGGTAAAAGTACCTACAGCATATTTTGCTAGCCTTAATCACCCAAATACAAAAAAAATTAAAACCTTTACAGTTTTGCTATAATAATAATAATAGTAATGATAAAAATATCACTTTTATGAGACTTTTTATGAGTTAAATTTTAATTTGACTCTGTTACTCCTTTGGTTTAACATGCAGATATATGAATACATGAGCATCATCTTTTTGTTAGTAGCATTAGAAGCCCCCAGTAAAACTGCCTTTATTCAGCCTGCTAGAAAAGACATATTAGGTCTCCTGGGACAACATTTTCTTGTACATAGTGACAAGATTGAAAAAAAACCTGTAAAACAGTCATATAATTTTGCATAATATTTGGAATAAAAATAAAAAAGAAATGTTGATATTCAATGGCAACTGACTCAAGGATTGGTGTATTGGGGAGTTATTGTGTAACAGTTCCCTATAAAGGTATAAACTTCCTAAATGACTAATCTCTGAAGGATTCAATTACTATTCCATATGTTCATAAAACAGCATAAAAATGTGTACAAATTATTTATCTTGTGGTAATCAATAAAAATTAATTTATTTTACTTTGTTCATGACATGCATTCATATCTAAGATTTGGAGCACAGGATTAATTCTAGGAACACTACTTCCTCTATATGTTATTAGATATTTACAGAAAATATCTGTAAATAATGCTAAGATTTTTTTTACCTGATTCTTTTACAATGATTGAGAAGCTTTCATAATATTTTCCTGCACTGCAATATGAAAACCTTGCATTATTTTTGTCTTATTTGAAGATCTGGAACAAATTCATTAATTATAACCTAAGCACTCGGGAAATTTCTCTTTCACAGTCCTTTCAACATATTAATCTTAAATAACAGAGACAGGACAGAGCCTATGATTTAAATTGCTGTTGCATATTATTTTGTCTAAAACATGATGTCACATTTAACAGCTTCCAGGTATCCAGTTGCCCATGGCTCTCCCAAGTAACAAGTGACAGGACAAGATGGCCTCAAGTTGAAATAAGGGAGGTTTAGATGGGTTATTAGGAAAAAGAGTCTTCACTGAAAGGGTTGTCAAGTATTGAATCAATCTGACCAGGGAAATGATTGAGTCACTGTCTCCAAAGGGATTTAAAATAGAGCAGATGTGGCACTTAACAATATGGTTTAGTGGTGGAGGTGGCAGTGCTGGGTTAATGGTTAGACTTCATGACCTTAGAGATTTTTTCCAATCTAAAACATTCTATGATTCATTATATCACTGTGAGAACTGGCTTAAGAGAAAAATTTCTATTCGGCTTACACCAGAGACCTGATTTTAAAAAATAACAAATAAAAAGTCCAAACTATAAAGTTGCATTTTAAAATAAATTTTAAGATATGTTTTTATTTGTTTTTCCTGAAAGCATTTAATTTTTGAAACTTTTGAAATATGCTGTGACAGTAAAATAACATTATTTCCTTTTAATAAGCTCAATCATTCCACAGGAAAAATAAAATGTCATCAACTCCTAGTCATTTTAGTACACAGAATCAATATTTTTCAAGCAGCTTCACAGTTCCATCTAATAGTAATGTATTTCAATGTATTCTACCACCTGAAAGTTCTATCTCCATATCATCTGTGAAAAGATGAAACGTTCCAGCTCACACTGCAGTCAACATACTGTTGAATTACGAATTTTGTTCTGAAACACACAAACAGCTAACATTGTTTATGTGAGTAATATTAACCAAAAACTATATAAAGATTCAAGTTTCACTCAGATTTGCTAATAAAGGAACAAATACTAGGAAGTAGTAAAGTAGAGAGATTACTTAGGAAACCCTGAGTTGGGAATGGATACTTCTGAGAAATTTCAAATCACATACTGGCAATTTATAAAACAGCAGAATACATGGAAAGTCCTTGTCAGATTTTTTGATTGTTAGTGTAATTGGGACATAAATGTGGGGAACAATATTATATCAGATTTCTAAATCAACAAAGCAGTCTAGTGAGACAGAAATTTAAACATCATATTTTAGTTTGAATATATGGCTGACACTGCTTAATAACCTGGAGCTATTCTTGAAATATCTATAGGCACCTATGATCTAATTTACCAAAAATTATCTGGAAAATATTTTGTGATTTGTTGTTTTTTTTTTTTTTTTTTTTTAATGGAAACAAACAAGCAAAATTGAATGATTATTCATACTTTGTAGTCCACTGCACAGAAAAAACAGTGAAATATATTTGTTTCTACACTGATGGTGGTCTTTAGAGAAATTAAAACTACAACCCATAATTAGAATTACGCTGTATGGCACTTTTTTTAGTGGTACTCGTGGATTTTAAGCCACATCTGTGTGGGGTAAACTACATGAGGGACTAAATAAGGGACTAATAAACTAAATAAGGGACTGAGTTTTCAGTCTTATGCCGTACATGGAAGTTACCTCCTCCAAAAATTTACTCCCTATGAGACATAAAAAAAAGATGCTGGTTCTCATATCTTTTCTGTGTCTCGGTTAAAGGAACTTGCTTGCTTTTAGCAGAGCAGTATAGCTTTTTTAAAAAGGGAGTCTTTTAATCCTTTCCTGTTCTTCTCACATCCATCCTTGTCTTCAGCTTGATGGTTTCAGCATTCTGTGTTCCACACAAGTAGGTGTCGGTTCAAATCCTGGCAAACTGAAGTGAGAGTAAAAGCAAGTCTTCCACCTCTTGGAAAAGTGCAGCAACCACTATTACGAAAATAAACTAGTGGTAGTAGCAGCATTCAAAAAGAAAGCAGCAGGTACCACAGTGTTGTGTGAAGTGCCCAATCTTGTTGTTATGTGTTAGGGATTCTCTGAACAACACCATGAGGTCAAGGCCCTGAGGGGACTTGCACACAAACATGCTGGTTTCTGAATTGCAGTCAGGCAGACTCTCATATGATGACACATATCTCAGCAATCTCAAGTTTGAGAGACCTATGGCTATACTCAGGACAAAAACTTTTGGGTAATTAAGTGCTTAAAAATTAAAGTAAAAAAAAAATATATATAAAATAAGTAAGATGCTACTAGCCTTAGATGGATCTTTGAGATTTCAAGATAACAGGTTTTGACATAAACTATTATATTCTATCTGGCTATCAGTGTCTATATACATAGGAAGAAGGGGAAAAGGATAGAGGATTAAGTCTGTGCCAATGTTTTACTCTAGAAAAATTTTAAATTATTTGAAAAATTATTTAAGGCAGTTAGCTAAACTGCCAGATTTCCTGACCCAGGTTGCAACTTGATGGAATAAACCATTTCTGTGTATTTTATTGCTTTGATTAAAGTAGTTAACCCAGCAAATATTCACCTAAGCAAGCATATAGTACAATTAATTAAACTAATTATAGACAGAACAATTTTGAGGTCACAGTAAAGATGGAGCCAATAAATTACTATCTTCAAACATCTAAGTCTCCATATAAAATAGGTAATCACTGAATTATGGGTTTAGTATGAGATGCAGTTATTTTATATTAAGCTTGATTTACAAAATAGAATTCAGAATCTATAAAACTGGTGAACAAGTAATTCCATTCACTGCAGTTAAAATTTCTTACCAGAGAATTAGCAAAGAAATTTACAAGACGTATGTGCTCCTCATTTAACTGTCTCTTCTGAGCAAAGCTAATTGAGAAATGTTTTAAATTTTTAATCAAAAGAATTTTCTACTCTTTCTAGACTTTCTAGTTAGTCATTAAAAATATAATTTCCTTCTTAAAATTATTTTAAGTAATGCCATCTTTTAAGACCAGTGTTTATTGATTTTTTTATTGGCAAATGCATTTATTTTACAAAACTACAAATGGTGTTTTCCTTTTTCACACCTGCATTTGTGCATTCCTATGCAAAACCAAAACAACCAAACCTGATTAATGTGAAGTTTATGTTTCTTCTGCTTTATTTCTATAAATAAGATATTTATGCAAGTAAAGTAAGTGTTTGGAGCTACATTTTTGTACTTGATCAGAATTGTAAACCTATTTCAAATAAATTCAAGAAATCCTGTTAAAATGTGGAAATGAAATTGTTTGGAAGGATTTAAATTTAGATATCACAAATGGTACTGTGTCTTTTTCTGACCATTGTATTAGAAATTCCCTTTAATCATCTTGTTTAATCCGAAGTTATTAAGTATTTGCCAAATCAATTAGGTACAATATTTTTAAATTTAATCAATATGAATATTTTGGTGGTTTAATATCTTAAAACTGATTAAACTACCAAAGCAGTCTAGTATATTGGTGTACAAAGCATTTTATCACCATGAAAAAAAGGCCTACATTTGCATTTACTGCATCTCAGTCAAAGTCCAGGCTTCTTTAAAAATTTAAAGAAATAAACTCTTTTTCTTAGGCAAGTAAAAATATTATTATTCTTATGAAAAAGAAGAAGAATGAACAGAGAATCTGGATGCTCCCATGGCATAGTTCTGATGTCAAGAAAAAAAAATATTGTGACTTATTGGAGCCACGGAAACTTGTTGCAAGGAGCAAAATGGGATCAAGGAGTAGAGGTCTGCAGATGGGGGAACCTGACAAATATCAGTGTACCTCATGTTGTGTCCTCCTTTGTCTAACATCCCCACTCAGAGAATTATGAATCTGCCACATGGAATAAGTTTTAAGCATCTATTAGGCTCATTTGGAAAGGCAGTGTAACTTTTTTAATTGAAAAAATTTTCGCTGACATAGTAATTTATTTAATTCTGTATTAGTAATACAATGTAATATAGTGGATTCATTGCCATATACAATAAATATCAAGAGTAGTGTCCGCATCTGCAGAACTTCAGATAAAATTCTGACCTCAGACTAAAGTATAGAGGCTTTCTATTTATGTGTCCCAAAGGAACTTATATTTTTACTATTTCCCCTTCCCTATACAAGACATTATTCTCCTTGTACTGAAAATTTAATTTTAGAATGAGAAATAAAAAATTTAGCAATTTTTTAGTCATGATCAACATGAAAAATGTTAACTTTATTTTAATTATTTGGACCCTCCCTGTGACAAAGTGCCATAAGCCTGATTCTTGCCCTGAAGTAAAGCTGGCCCAGTAACAGAAAAAAGGTCCATAATCTCTTAGATATAATTGTTTGGGGATGAAGGCACTGGCAGAGCTGGATTGCAAATGTTGGCAACCAGCGTGATGTGTCCAACCCAGAATACTGAATTCTTACAGTGTGCTTTTACCAACAAACCCTTGGTGAGGATGGGATGACATTTTTTTTCACTACCTCTCACTGCAAATGTGAAATGAACAAAAGACTCAAAAAAACAGAGAATGAATAAATTATTTAGTAATCAAGCAGAAGATGCTGAAGACACTTCCTCATTCTTTTCCATCAACATACCATGCACGTAAATACTCCCCTTACTCTCCTCTACCTGTTCCTAATTAAAAGCAAATGACTCTGATACAATGATGTTTTAAATGTCACAGTCCTGTAGAATTTCAACAGTTCTGCATTTCTTAGCAGCTTATAAGCTCTGCAGAACAATTTCCGATTTGCATTTCATCACTACCTTAGTGGAGGAACAGCAGTAAGCTTACAAATTAAAGCTTGCTAGATTAGGGAGTTTGTGCACAAGATTTCAGATCTCCAGTGAATGGCTTGCTGCAGCACTACAAATCATTCTGTCAAACCAAATTGTGGTGTTAAAATACGCATTTAAAACAATGCTCCCCAAATAGGTAATATGGAGGCAATCAAAAAACCCAAAGTGCATAAAATAGTTGGAAAAAGTGAGCAGTGAGGTAGTAAGAAACCAAAGGAAAAAGAAAAAAAGAAACAGACCACAAAACCAAGGAAAATTTAAATAAACACTACTGTAGAAAAAAGAAATTACTTTGTCACCAATTACAAATAAATCACCTACTCTGAGGCTTAACATTTCACCTGTTGTGCACACAGTGCTATCTACTGAGATGTGATGGGGAATCATGGGGAAAAATAGAGAATTTTTATGCTTCATAAGTCTCCCACTGAAATACACTGAGAAACATGTAATCTGCAAATGCTCAGAAAATATCCAGCTAGGAGTTCTTCATTTCATTAAATAGAATCATTGATTTCCATGGGAAGGTACAATTAAAAGAGAAAATAAGAGGCAAATGACAAATGTTAATTCTCTAACAGTTTTTAAATCAATGAGTTAAATATAAAAACCCAAACCTTCATCAGTGTAGAAGTCAATCAAATGATTGTGCAAATTTTATGAACTCTGCTGTAGGTTACTCTTAGTAAAAAGACTTCAAGTGTTCATCAACATGAGCCCCATAACTTAGTATGTGTGCATACCAGTGACATGCATCACAAATGCTAAGACAGAAAAAATTTGAATTGGTCTTCTCTGCTCCCCTCCCCCCAGTAGCAATCTATGTATTAACAAGCAGGGGAGATAATTAATAAAATCAGCTTAAGAGATTTTTAGGTTCATATTTTTAATATTAAAATATGTATACTGAATATCCAGTTCAACTCTATTAAGAGTCTAATTAAGAAAAAAAACTTTCAGGTTAGATAAAGATGCTAATTAAGAGTTCTGTTGGGTTAATCTGTTTCCATTAAGCACCTAGACCAACATGGATTCTTTCTTCATATGCATGAAAGGAAAAGAGAAAACCTTAATACAAAATCCTGAGCAATGGATTCAATTGCAATTTAAAAAAAATCCATCAAAAAAACAAAACCACCTTTTTTCATTTAATGGAAAATCAGTTATCTATACATACCACTGAATTAATAATGAATTTCCCTCCTGTCCCACAAAAATGTTTGACACTTAATTTAAAATTAAAAAAAAAAAGAACTAAATTAATCCTTCATGACCTTTTATTCCCAAAGTTCTTAATCAATCATCTTGATTGATTATTAGGATTTTATATGGCCCTAAATTATAGTGCTCCAATCCTATCCTTTTCTTCACTCTCTTTAAATATCAAATAATTCCAGAGAAAAAAGACATTCACCAAATGTTTTCCTATGCTCTTAGACAAGCCTCATCCCTTAAAGTCAGCTTAGTGAAATACAGACAACATATATTCTGACTTTTTTCTATTGCAATCAGTTCAGCAAAATTGTCAGATGATTTTTGCACAAAGTAAAGCACACATACTGTTCTTCCTATCCTCAGGTGTGCATATTGCATATTTTGCATACTGCATATTTTGGTCATCAGGAATTAAAACCAAAGATGAATTTGTTTGTTTGTTTGGTTGGTTGGTTGGTTCTTTTGTTTTTTGAGTATTGGCAGAGTTAGTGTACTACAACTTAATAATCTTTAATAAGTAAATCTGCAATTTATTTTTTAAAAATCAAAAGATATAACAAGAATTACAAAAATTACAACTTCTACATCTGGAAATACTTCCCCTTGGATCACTTTGGAAGTCTGGGTCCTCACTATAATTTAAAACGGATTCTCTCTTATGCATGTAGGAAATAATAGCCTAAGGATTTTGGAACCTCTTCCACCTCTTTCCTTTACACTGATAAATAACATGTAGAACATCAAAGATACGTGTTGTTTGCTTTTCCACATCAACTAGAACTTCATTTTTGTTATAATCACAGAACAAAACTTGCATGAAATTAGGTTTTTTGACAGAATCTGCAGGCAAACCTGTGGATCTTGTAATGACCCAAAAAATTTAACGCCCGTAATTGATGACTTCCAGATGAAGCTATACACAGGAATATATTATTGATAAGTACTTTATAGCCTTTCTTCTTCAGTGCAGTAACTCTATCTGCCTAACCATCTAAGCAACACTGTGCAAGAAGGCAAAGTATTTACATAACTCTTGTTAACCCACATACCATTCAGGTACGACAATTAACCATATTTTAGTCATGGCAATATAATTTTAATCCACAGTCCTCTTTCTCCTCCCTTTCTTTTTCTTTCTTATCCAAACCATAACCATGATAATATTTGTTTACTAATAATTTCTTTATTAATGTAGATTCATATTCCCATTTAATGCAGAGGCAAAAAGCATATTAAATGTAACATGAAGAAGAATTCAAATATGGAAAGAACTTGAGTGTAAAGTGAGGGGAAAAAGAAGCACTTCTATGAATAGTTAATTAATTAATTGATGCATTTCCAGATAGGAAAGGAAGCACAATGAATATTTATAACTGTGAGTTCTGAATTAAATCTATTTTTTTCTTTCCTAGACGAGCAAAAGTATTTGAACCAAATTTGGCAATGCTTGCAAAGGCGTTTGGTTTTGGGTTGTTTCTTGGGTGTTTTTGGGTTGTCATTTTTTCCTCCTACTTTTCTGTGCAATATACATTTTGTTTATCTCTTCAGATAATTTTTTTTTAAATTTTGCTGAAATGAAAATTGAAAATAAACCTTAAACAACCTTGAAGTGACAAATAGAAAGGCAAGGCTATAAAGAAACAAAGTATTTTCTTTGAGTACAACAAATCATGTCTCTTGACCATCTTACAAAATGTTGGATCTGAAAATACCAGCCTTAAAAATTTTGTATGTTTAGATGATGATTTGGGGTAGATGGACACCCGAGTGTAGTCCATGACAGCAGATAAGTGAGGAATTTAGATCATAATAGATATTTTGATATTGTGGTGATTTGAGTTAGGTAAATTATGGCATACCAACAGTACTGTGGAAAAATATCCCCATTCAGAGTAAGATCGTGCTTTAAGGTTTGTTTGGATTTGTTTTAGCATAGAGATCAATAATTAATTGTTTCTAAAATTGAATATAGAGGGAATATTTGGCATAATTTTAAGTTTTTAATATTTACAAAAAATTATTATTATTTTGAATACAAACCTACTTTTCAAAAATTGTACTCTTAAAATATCTATATTATTGATATTAAATGTTTAAAATTTGCATGTCTTTTGAAAGCAAAAAAGTGTTAAATGAGTATATATTTGGTATATATTTGCCAAAAGTATTTCTTAGACTATCCATTGTGATTGTTGAACAGAATCTTGAGTAGAACAGTAACTTTCAAAAATAAGCAGGAAAGTGCCATTTCATAAGAATAAGAAATATTTTCTTAATTTCATGGAGAATAATTAAATATCAACATTGATTTGTAGGTGTTTCTGACATATTTGGGGTAAGTCAAAGTGAGGAGTTCTGCTGTAAACTTTGACATACTTGGAGGGAAAAATATCACCTACTTATATTAAAACAGAATAAAATACAGGTAGTCTTGTATTTCAGTTTGGTCCTCAACCCAAAAGCTTGATGTAGTTCTGCTTAATTCATTGCTATCTTTGCTGTCTCCAAGTGCAAAATTCGCATCTTCCTACATGCCAGGTGAATTTGATTTCCAGATTTGCTGATCTCTTTTCACTCGAAAAACTGTGTGTAAAACCTTCATCCTCAGGATAGCTGGTCACCATGCAGGGAAATACTTAGAGTGAAGCTCTTACCTTCTTCCCCTTTCAGAGAGCTTTTATAAGGATATTTCTGTAGTTATTCTTAATTCTTCCCTCAAAATGTTAATTGAGGAACCTAATAGATAGCAATGATTACCTATCAAAGTCCATAAAATAAGGATCATCAGGCTCAAAATCTGAAAGGCACTTTGAAGATGAAAAGTCCTCTAGAAGTGCTTAGTTTTAAAAATATGTTGTCGTGTGTTTTACAAAGGATTTAATAAAGCATAGGACTGAAGTAGAGCCTTTGTATATGTCTACTTTATCCCTGTTATACATGTATCTGGAATTTAGAGCTATGTCTCTGAATGTTTTCTCACCTTCCAGTAATTTCACAAGTTTCATAGGCACCAAAAAGTGTCTCCCTATTCATCTGACAGCTGACTTGGCAGGTAGGTCAACTCATATCCAGGCCTAAGTAGAATTGTAAAACCAGCCCAGTTAAAGTGTGAATGGGGACATTCTGACAACAGTCAAGTTTTCTCCAATACTCAACTGCCTCCAAGACTGACAGTAGGGCTCATTTCTTCCTTCTTGTGAGTCAGTAATACACAGGGAAGCAGAAAGAGAACTGGTCTATTCTCTCCTGACCATTTACACCATTTTTGGAATAGCCTAGTCTGAACACTTACATGCTAAAATTTCTGCTGTCTATATAAAAATTCCCTAAGTCTTGAAAAAGAAAGAATCTTCTTCCCTTCCAAGGAGATGCATTAACACTGGGATATTGTTGGCAGTGAATTTAACATTTCTTTTCACAATGTCAGCACTGATGAAGCACCTAGTTTATTGTTTAACTTCAACCAGTGAATGCTTAGCCATCTGGCTACAACAATCTCTCATTTCTTCATCATGAGAAAGAGGAGCCTGACCTGAGCATGCAAGTTCAGGACAAATGTTCACAAAATGTTCTTTAATATTTTTGAGGAAAAATAGATATCCATCTGTTTCTGTAATAGAATCAAAACCTTGACCTTCCATATGGCAAGCTTGAATAACCCGTGCAGAGCAAATGCTCTTTGATAAAGTTTTCAGTTGTGTAGCACCTAATAATCAACACTTGTTTTACTGGATGCTTTGTGTTCCTTAGGAAAGATGGTGTCTTCAGCAGCACTGAAATCCCTCGTTGTGGGTTTAGCTCTTTGCTCTTCTATAACCATTCACTTTGAAAGGACTTATCGGGATTTTAAAAATTGTCAACTACATTCTATTAACATTCTATTAAGAGATAAGGATGTCCATAATGAGACTATGTTGAAGATGGGACATTTGCTAATAATGATTTTCAGTGCACTTTATGTTTTGAAACTATCTCAAAAATATGTTTATTTTGGTAGTGCTACCTTAAATCTAAAATGCTGGTCCACTCACCATTCTGTGATCAGAATTAAGTCCTTTTTCTACAGCAGAAGACCAGAAATTTAAACATCATGCTTTAAGCTGCTTCTACTAAGAAAAGCAACATATTGCATCCTTCCTTGGATAACAGTATCAAAGAAAGTGAACCTTGGAAATACTTCTGATTGGCATTGGCAAGGCTTTGATACGCACTATTTGTACAAACCCCCCCCCGCCCCCCCAAAAAAAAGAACCACAAAAAAAAAAAACCAAAAACAAACAAAAAAAATCCAACCTTATTATGTTTCACTTAGCTCCTTTGATGTCCTTGAAAGAGATTGCACATAATTCCTCACGTAGAAAATGCACACTGTGTCTTATGATGAACAGGAACAGTTTCCTTTACACACTGGAGTGTTTCATGTGCAGTCACTAAGATTTATGCTGGATGTTGAGAGACTGCAACAGGATGGTAACTTTGCAGTTAGGAAAGAAAGCAAACTGCCTCTTAGGCTATTGGACGTCACATCTTCTGGCTCTGCATATGCTTCTTTGTGGCAAGATTGGACAAGTACCATGGTGGAGTATGGTGTTGAATCTGTGCTTTTTAATGTATACTTGTTTGTTCCCCATAAGATAATTAACCGATTTGAATTTGTAAGTCAAAAAATATTTCTCAGAATTTGCCTTGACCGTCTATCACAAATAGGATAGTTGACTTCACAGATTGACCAGTTTTGTTTGCTTGTTTGTTTTAATATCTCTCATCTGCATATGTGTGACCAAAGAAGAATAAGTGTCACAGAAAATTTTCTATCTTGGCACTACCAAATATCAGCATCTATTCCCATATCCTGTTACTGTGTTTTCTGATTTATACATATTTACTAATTACACTAAAATGCTTTCCATACAAAGTTGTAGGGGTGACACACATGACTTTAAATACTGTGTTAAGTTATGTTATTACTATTTGAAAAGCTGGTGAACTGCTAGCTGTGCAGATGACAGCTGTCTTAGAAGGAATAAAATTACTGTTTTGAATTCCTGCGCATTCCCACTCGGCTTTCCTTTTCAAAACTCTCCAGAACAGGGCATATCAATACTTTAAAACAGAAACAATATAAGAGAGATGGGGAGTTGCTTAGGATGGTTGTCAGAAAATAAATAAATAAATAAATAAATAAATAATGAAAAACTATGCTTCATGAAAGTATGATGGAAGTACAGATGGATTAGGAAAAGCTGAAAAATATAGATACTGAAAACATATCACAAAGAATCTTCTCAGTAAGTGTTAGAGAATTTCATCATAATTAGAAGCAAGCCTTTGTTATGTTCCACAGTACTTGGGAAAAGCTGTACCAAGCATTTTGCCCAGGCTATGTTTTGGTTTTGCTTTAATAACCTAAACAGTTCTGACTACACGAGATATATCCTCAAGAGATTTTCTGCTGTAGAGGTTTGAGATTACTATGATGGATTGTGATTTATTGTACACTAAGTGGAACCTCTCTAGTGTTGCTATATTCTCACTGAGGTTAAATGCTATTCAGCATGGAATACTGTCAAAAATGTTTTCTTTTGTGACAAGAAAACAACACAAAAATAAAAAGGAGCACCCACACACTCACACTCCCTGTGTCCAGTTTACTTTCCACGAAGCATCAAATGATGGAGACAGCAATGCTGGATAACAGTGACTGGTGTTACTTCAATTTTTTCAATGCATTTCTTGATTCAGTTGAAGAAAAATGGCTTTTGGAAGTACAGAAAATAAAAAATACACTATTAATTCTATGATTTTAGTTTATTTGGGGTTCTCCTGATTGTCAGTGTAGTACTTGTTATTTAGTTTTTAACTTAATTTCAGAAGAATCCTAAACCATGAATAGAGAAAAATTAATTCTTCTATATCTATTCAAAGCTTCCAAAGGATATTTTAGAATATTACTTTACCTGATTTCATTTATAAATAATTATTTATATGCAGGTTTGTGCTATTAAATAATATTCTAACATTTTCCTAAATATAAATATTTATTTTATTGTTGCGGGAGTAAATAAATCAATTTCAGTACAAAACTAAAGCAGAGCAACTGAGAAAAACAAAAATATAATTCAAATTAGTTTTTAGATAAAACAATGACTGTATCTAGAAAAAAAAAAAACTCTTGCTAGCACAGTTGTCACAATAACTTGAACCTGAATGGCTTATGCATAACTCATGTCATTAAATGATTCACTTGTGTATTACTTTTAAAAATTCTGTCTGACACTTTTGGCATATCATATCCTTTGAGTTTTTCCCTTTTGTTCAGAAATCAAGGCAAAAAGTTCACTTCATAAAATATTAATAGGTGCAAGTATTGTCTCTGACCTTACTTGATCAAAGTGATTAGTGTCAAAGTTTAATTGCATTTCATGTGTCTTAGTGACATCTCTAAATCCTTCATGGAGTCAGTAAATTACTAGCAACACAAGAAAATCTCAGCCATCCGTAATATAAAGTAGGAAAATTTTGTAAACTGATACTCGAGACTTAAATGAAAATTTATTATATTTAATTTTAGTATTTTTCTTCAGTTCTTACTAAAGATCAAGGATCAAAGCCTCAATAATTCTGTGAGACATGGAATATTTGCGTCATTTGTCACTTGACCTAGAAAAAGAGTATACCTTAATTTGAATAGATACTGGGATCATCTTAAGATCACAAAGATTGTTTTCTTTGGAATTTTTTGCAAGACTGTTTTAGGCCTTGTGGTTTACAGTCAGAAAATCCGTTCCTGGCCCTTGTACTGAGCAGGCATGCTGACATAGAGCACAGTTCTTTCTCTTTAGTTTGTGTCTTCAAGTAGTTGGTTTCCTTTCTAATAATTTTACTGGCAGGACTGGCAGTATTGTACTCTCCCTTCTAATACCCTTTCGGATCTGCGGTCAGCTATGCCAGTCATCCTCAGCCAGCAGTGACAAGTAGTTGCCATTTGAGTCCCAAAGCCTTTGTTGGGAAGAATGCAACACAGTGACTGAGTTCCTTTCTCCCCAGTTAGTTTGATTTTTTTCATATGTCTTTCTTGTTCTAAGTTCCTGCCTTCTGTCTGCATGGCCCATTTCACAGCCTCCCCAGCCTCAAATCTTCCCCCAAGTCAAGGAATCTCTGGGTTTGCTGGACTATTCCCATGCAGACGTTGGCACAGCTCAGGCTCAGGCAGGGAAGCAGCAGGCACTTGCCCTCAAAGCAAAAAGTGAAGCTAGAACAGCCCCGAGACTGGAATTCTCAGGGCAAAACCTGTGGCCTTTTACTAGGAATGGCAAAAAATCATATTCCCTGCATTACAACACTGCAAGTGGAACTGGTTTCATGGAAACAAAGCTCTTACATGCTTAAAAAAGATTGCTAGGGGTTCTAGACTTCTCAGTCAGGAAGAATAATATTACTTCCTCACAAGAAGAATCTTTTGTCACAGTCTGCTCATGCTGAAGAATTTAAATAAATTTGTCTGGCTAACAGTTTGTCTTTTGGCCATCTTTTCAGCCTGAACTGTGCCTCTATTGGATCACTGACAATGATTTCTGATCAACAAAAAACAATCAGGGAAGAATTCTACTATCAGCTGATAGTAGATTTTCAGATGGAAGCGCAAATACTTCAATATTTACCACAGCAGAGAGCTCATCAGGCCAGTTTTTCTGGCTTGCAAACAGCTGTGCAAGCAAAGAGATCACCTCTGCAGTCATCAAGGTGTGGCTGGCAATGTCTGCTCCTCTTTCTCTAGAATACACTTGTGATTCCCATGAATCTCCACATTATAACTATCAACATCATTAAGAATTTCAACAGCAAGCACTTGTCTTGTGCATAGCTTCAATCAGTTGATGTCAATGTTCTTGAATCATAAATGATAAGCACTTCATTCCCATCTGGTTATGTCTAGTGGAGATTTATTCCAATGCCATAGATTGGAACAACCCAAATGATAATAATGTCTGTCTGTCACAGCAGATGAGTAGAATTGGATGTCAGTCACTTGATCACATTTTTGAAATTCACTTTCTGCCAGAAACTCCATTGCCATTGATCTGTCTTGTTAAAGAAGCAGAAGGGAGTTCTGGTGATCATCGGTTTTTGTGGTAGAGATATACCAGAAGTTCAAAGAATATATAGAGATCTTGCTTATATTTTAACTGAAAGTAAATTGACTTCATGTTGTCCTGTGAAACATATATGTATCTATTTAACATCTCCTAAAAACTCTAGTAGTCAAAAAAGTGATTATCCCTCAGTCTGTCCTCTGCTTTCACTGTTGATGGACCTCCATGTGAAGCAGCAACACAGCCTGTAGCATTATGGGCTTCTCCCATAAGCTGTTCTCATGCCTGGAGCACCTTCTCTTACTCTTTCACTCATCTGGACTGTTTCATATTTTCTTCACTCCACTCCTTCACAGCACCACTGCAGTGCTCTTTGCCCTTTCTTAAATATTTTATCACAGAGATGCCACCAGCATCAGTGATGGGCTCAGCTGTGTAGTGGTGGGTCCATTTTGGAGCTGACTGGACTTGTCTCTGACATTCAGGGAGCCTGGTGTCTTCTCACAAAAGCAACCTATGTATTGCCCCACTACTAAAACCTTGCCACATAAACCCAATACATATCTAGCTGTGCTTTTGTGAAATTTTTGTTCTTTTTCAACAGCTGTGACAAAGTTTCCCACATTACCTCCTGCACTGGATGAAAGGCAATTATATCTGCTATTTATTCTGAAACTTCAACAGTTTATTCCTTGTAAACAGAAATTTCAGTCTTGATTGTGAAATAGAATTCATAGTGCTGAACTTCATCAAGTGAATGGAATTCATTATGCTAACTGACCATGTGTACAATCACATATATGTGGAACCATCTGATTTTCTCTGGCAGCTACCAATTAAACAGTGTAAGACAGGGAGAGGACATTATCTCAATTCTTTATTCATCAAGAAGAAACAACCTCCTCTTAGCAACTCATACTGCACAAAATGAGTGCAGCAATGGTGTGTCCTTGAGCAAATACAGCATGCATGCTTACAAGACATAAGGCAGAGACTGGTACTCTATCATTAGAGAAATAAAAAAAGATAGTTACAGGCATACACTGCAAAATTGATGGCTTTCCTCTTCTCCTACATATATTCTCAATATGTAATTCATATAAATATAGCTACTGTAGCCTCTCCAAAATAGCATCTTCCAGTACCATGTTTATCTGGTAGAAGAAATTTCCATTGTTAAAACCACAATCCCACTAGAATGCAGAAGTTTTGCAACTTTGTAGCTCTTTGTTGATTTGGGGTATTTCCAACAGTCATATGAAAACTGTTTTCCTTATTTAAAAATGTATAGCCTGTTAAAAACATAGAAGGAATTAATAGAGACTTCAGAAATTCTGTACATCATTACCTTTTAACAGAAAGATTTTGACTGATACTTCTAGACTTATGCCTGATGGATTGTAAAAGCATTTGAAACAGGGAACCAAGTAGGTCTTTTTGTACTCACACAGCCATGAATACTGGTTTCATGTGTTAGAAATACTGACTACGTGGTGTGTTTAAAACCTGTTTTAGTCCTTAAGATTCCTTTTTATCAGTGTTTTTTTTTTTTCGAGCAACAGATTTGTGTATTTTTCACTCTGAAAGTTGATATTTCAGACTGTTTTCATTCTTTTGAAGAAACAGTTTAAGCAAACCTAATTACATCAAAATAAAATTAAAATTTGAATTGTGAAATATGATTTAATGTCAGAGAAGCCTAGAGTATTCACAGCACCATTCTAAGTGACTACTTCTTTTGTGGTTCATGTCATGTATAGTTTGGCAGTGCTAAAAGCATTTCTGTATATTCTGTGAGCAATGATAAACATTGATCAATGCACCAATAAAAGCTAAAGGGAATCACTTTCATGTGATTTCATGATTCTCTATGGGCTAAAGCAAAAGCAAAGAAAACAGAAACCATCCAGTGCCTGCAAAATAGATGTGACCACGAAATCTAAGAAGTGTTATATGGTTATATTTTAAAAATGCATAGTTTTTATAGAATATTTGTTCAATATTTGATCTCTGTTTCTCCAGAGATTTCTAGATTACTAGATTTTTATCTAGTATTTCTATCAGCTCAGAACAGAATGCTTGTAATCCATCTAGTATCACAACAATAAAATATAGCTAGTTTTGATGATCTATTATTACAATTATGTTTTATTTACATAAAAGTCATTCTGAAAAATAAACATGGTTCAACAGTTGCTTAAATACCCTAAAGGCTTCCCTTCCCAATCTTCCCTCATTTAAGGCCCATACCTGCAATGAATAAAAATGCTTGCAGCTATAATAATCATACATAAATCAAATGTATTATGTTCAAAACTAGCTCATATTCAATTTCTTTTCTAAGCTTTTGTTAGCTTTAAGTACACTTGAGACATATTTGTACAAGTTTGCACTCAGGCAACTTAAAGACAATTAGGTAGATATAGGAAACGAAAGTTAATACTAGAATGGTACTTAGCTGGCTAGAAGTATTATTAGATGCCATTTTTACTGAAAATAGACAGTGCTTGATCTTAGACTTCATTGTGTGAAGACATATTTGACCAGACCTCAATGTTTCATCCTGAACCTGAATATATATAGTTTTAAGACTCCATGTCATGCTGCATGCTGATAGAGAAATATTTAATTTCAGTTCTATCTCTAACTGCATTAAGCATTTCATCTTGGAATGCAGAGATTGAACTGTTTTCACTTTCCATAGAGGGAACGTTTGCTGGCTATGGAAAGAGTAATTTTCCTTGAGTATACATAAATGCCATAAGAACAGTAAACCAAGTTGGCATAAGTACAGAAAAAGAGACATTCAAATCAAGAGAAGGAGGAAGAAAATGGAAGAAGGAAAGATTCCAGGAAGGAAGGATTCCAGGAAGGAAGGAAGGATTCCAGGAAGGATTCCAGGAAGGATTCCAGGAAGGAAGGAAGGAAGGATTCCAGGAAGGAAGGATTCCAGGAAGGATTCCAGGAAGGAAGGAT
>VXBI01004084.1:71132-164652 GCA_013397375.1 Toxostoma redivivum
AAGGAAGGAAGGAAGGAAGGAAGGGAAAAGCATGAACTCTTTTAGAAATAAAATCGTTTGTAAGTCTGGTGTATCAAAAAGATGAAAGCAGAGAATTGATTAAAATAACTCATTTCTGTTGGTTGACAGCAGGCAATTCGGAGTGAAATTTGTTCCTACTTGAATAACGGACCAATGAATTTAAAAAGTATTTTAAGATCTTCAAAATACTTTATTTTATAAAACTAAGGAATCCTTAATTTAAATCAGATTGATTTTTTCTTTTGAAAANTAATTCATAATTACAAAATATACAATTAATCTATGAAACGTTTCAATTTGGTTAAGTCTATATATATTGTGACAATAATGCAGAAACTTTTACCTATCATCTTCAGTAAATTTGTGATTTTACATCCCTCCTCACATTAAAAAACATGCATGAAATAGGGAGGGGAAGAGAACTGCAGTGAAAATGCTGGTGAATGACACAGAATGGTTTTAGTCAAAAATTAGCAGTGTTTGGTGAAGGCACCTATGTCAAAGCAGCCTCAAAGGAAAGAGCTGTTTTCTGATTGAAAGAAACATCACGATTCCCATTTTAGTGGAGACAGAAGCTTCCTCTTTGCACTGACATGTATTCCTGAGCTCAAAGCCATGTCTCCCACTGCCTTAATTTCTGTATAATGAAATGTTGTCAGTCTTTCTATTCCAGACAGGTTTTTTCAACTGCACTCACTTAGAAGCAGGCAGAAATAGAAGTCTGTTTAGCAACAACAGTTAGCTCAGCTATTTTACTCCCTAAATCCCTGCTCATCTCTCTTGACACTCTGGCAGATGCATTTTTAATTGCTATTTAGCAACAATGATATCCAGTCAGAGTTTTATAATTGTCAAAAGGCTTTTTTAAATTTTACAATACCTTGTCTTACCAACTAGTTATAGCTTTGTCAATCAGTGAAATTGGAGTACAAGTTAATTTACATTTCAGCAGATGTGTAAGACTTTTGCAAAAATATCTCTGTAACTCAACCTTAATTTTGTCCAAACTGTTCCATACTGGAATATCATCATTCAGCAGATGCTGTAAAACCAGTTGACACACTGTTGAAATGCAAAAAAGGAAAAGCATTCTTTGTGCCATATTGGAGATGAAGTTTGTATGTGCACAAAGCAGGACTGCACAAATCTTTTCAGTATTGAAGCCAGTACTAGACAAAAGCAGGTGATGTGAGTGGGAGAGAGCACAGAACTCCCAATACATAGGTACCTACAGAGCATGCCCATGCTAGAAAATATCTCTGTCACTCAGTCCTAAATGACTTAGAGGTGGACTGGGTGTCTGTGTTTCTGTATCACTGTCTATATCCTGTGAATGCCTACATCGTAAGAAAATGTAAAGTTGAAAGAAAAGACAAGTATCCATACTTAAGCCATAAAGATAAAAATGTAAAAAGAGACATGAAAATAAGGAAAAAATGTATGTAAGAAGAAGTGAGTTATTAAAATAAATAAAAATAATTTTAGAAATACAATTACTTACATGGTTAAGATGTCAAATATACATTTTAAATCAATGTTTAACAAGAAAAATAAATAAAGTATTTTGTAAGTCATGAAAAGTTCTAAAAAAGAGCTTTTGAAAGAAGAGTAGTGGAAATGATTAAAGGGATGAATAGACTCACTTATTAGAAAAGGTTAAAAGCATAAATACAAATAGTTTAGTGAAGTAATTAGGTTAGGGAAGAAAGGAGGACATAATAAACTACAAACATCTGAAGGCAGTAAACACAAAGGATGGAGAGGAATAATTTAGCCTGATACAAGAGAGTGTAATTAGAAGTAAAGGAATTAAAGTTAAAAGGGAAAAAATACACTAAGCAGAAGAGAAAAGCACTTGCCTACTAGATAAAAAAAGATTGAAGTGGTGAGAGTCTATATCTGAGAGTAAGTAGATAAAAGGATTGGAATGTATAACAAAAAAAAAACAATAACAAAAATGTAAAAAACCAGTTCTAGAGGGCTGCACACAACTGTATGATTACAAAATTTACATTCCAGGATATTGCCCATCTTCTGAAAACAATACTTTAAAAAAATAACTGGAAATATCTTTTTAAAGATAATTTTCTCTCCTGTGGAAGTCTTTATTAGTGCCTGTCATCTCACTGAGCTATGTGGTTTGGTTTGGAAACTCCTCTGGGAGAATGAAGAAAGAAACCTGTACAATCACAGTGAGCTTCTTCAAGACATGTCAAGCCCAGAGAGCAAGAATTAGGTTTATTCCCAAAATCACTGATGAAGCAATGATCAAGGGGATGTGTGAGAGGCTCAGTACTTGATCTTTGTCTTGCTTACTTGTAAGAGTTAGGGCTTTATGGGGAGGCTGTGTCAGCATTTCAGATTTGGATTCTGCTGTTCCTGACCAGGTGTGCTCCAGAGTCTTTCTGTATCTCTTCCCTATTTTCTGTCCATTTCCTATCAATTTCAGACTATCAAAATTCCTGTTGCTTTCTTTCACTGTTCTCCTCCTGTCTTCTTGCCTCTCCTCGTAAATAATTTGCTGCAACTTTCCCTTTTCTTTCCGTGCAAACACACTAGCTTCTCTCTGCTTCTTTTCTACCATCACTTCTCCCAGTAGTCCTATTCCTGCCTCCATTTTCTGCTCATCTCCCTAATGGACAAATGACATGGAATATCTAAACCCAAACTCTCTCCCTTAACCTCCTTCTTCACCTTCTAAATTTCCTCATTCAAAAAACACCTCATGATAGGAGAAAAAAGAGGACAATGCATAGTTTCTTTGTTATATGTAGAAATAATTTACAACTCCTATAATTTCTATTATAATATGAAAAGTAAAACGTAGATTCAAAAGGAAAGTCACAAGTCCAGTTTTAAACAGTGATTTTCAGGCTTCTTTTCTGACTTTGACAAGAATAATGTATGTCCTGAGACACTTTCTGGAACTTCATTTCTTTCTAGAGGCAAAGAGAAAGGCAGAGTTATAAGGTGAATAACCTCATATTGCCATGAGTTTTAAGTGAAGCATAAATATTATTAGAGAACAGCCGTGTATTGGTTTGAGGCTGAGATCCAACCTTTCTGTCTTTAGCTTCTATTCCCAGGACTTTTGATCCAATGCTAAAGGCAGCAAAACATATTGCTACTGCCTGTTATGTTTCTTCAGTCTTCTCCATCAATCCTAATACTCCTTTTCCTAGATAATGGAGGTTGTTATACTGCCTATCATTATTCAGAGTTGTAATTATATTTTAAAAGCATCCTAGTTTGTCATGCTTTTAAAAACTTAGTCTACATATTTAATACTTATCCTGCAATTAAGAGACTTAAGGTATAAACTAAAATCAGATATTAAAAAAAAATAATTAAGACTCCTTTTCCTCTTTCTAGGTTCAGAGGGAGTTTTTTTCTACTTTTTTTTCAGGTGTACTGTAACAATTATGACAGATAACATCAGAACCATATATGATAACTTTTAAAGGAAATACATGCATTGTTAAGATTGATTCATTAGTTTATTATCAGATTAATTTGAAACAAACTTTAAAATAAAGAATATCTTCCAGATTCCCTGACTAATTTGTCTGTTAAAGAGGCTACACTGGCCTTGTTATGGTACATAAAAGAACTAGAGTGGCTTATGAAAGGACCCTAGAAGATTCTGTCGTTCCTTTAGTTTGAGCAATTGGAAAAATCTGCAAGAATGCCCCACAGAATTATTACACAGAAAGTGTCTCAATTTTTTTTTTCAAGTAGTGTAGTTGTACAGTTCCTTTCTTGAAACTCTGCTTTGTGCACTGCAGCTTTAGAAGATCATTGCCCGAAGCTTCACTGAAACCCCCAGAGAAAAAATGCCACTGTTAAAGCAGTCCCTGAAGTCACTTGCTTTTGAAAATAGTACCGAAAGTATACAAATCAGAGGATCACATTATTTTCTCACTTTGTCTCATTTTAAAAATCAAAACTAATTCTATTACTCCATTATTACTCTAAAGATCCTAAATATGCTCAGAAATATTTACCCATAGCCTAAAAGTAAAGTATGCTCATGTTCTTTTGAGGGAGCCACTGATTCTGTGGATTCACACTAAAATGTATATATGTGTAAGAGCATATGCAAGTAATTTTCCATATGATGAATATAATTTTTAAAAATCTATTTTCATTTTTAATAAGTATTCTTCATTGATGAAAAGGTATGAACTGGAAACAGCATTAGAAATCCCCTAACCTAAAACTCTCAGATTCTGTAAAAAAAACTTAATAATTGTTTTCTTTTCTGTTTCCCAGCCTTTCATTTTCTGATGGCTCGAGTAATCCTTTTTTCATCTTGCTCTTGATGAGATGGCTAATAGACAATTCACAATGTGTTTTGGAATGAAAATTATTTTGCAAGTCATGGGCTACTTATGCAATTCTTGAATTGTTCAGTACAGATCCATTTGGGAACTCTGAGTTGGTTTTAATGACAGCTTAAGATCAAATTATCAGGTGTGATGGCCAGTCTCACATTTGATAAGTATCTATTTTCTTGCTAAGAGTTGTCCATTCCCTTCTGACTGGACACATCAACTTGTCACAGGTCAAGTGCTGAAGGAAAAGTTACTGTGAAAACATACCTGTTTGCTTTGACTTGGCACTTGAAGCATAGTGAACAATGAATAGAGTTATCAATATCAGCCAGTCCACCTGGAGCTAAATAACAGTTGTAATAGGACAGCAAAGCATCAGAACTGAGTCTGCAAAAAAAGAAGAAAATAGAAAATTTCTGAAAAGTGGTACAGAAGAAGTAGAAAATGTATCTTTATAACCAAATAAGAGATTTCTTTTTGTTTTGTTTTGTTTTGTTTTGTTTTTTGTTTCTGTGAATGCACTTAAACATTCATCAGACTCGTACAAGTTCCTTTTCCTTAGTTGTTTTTTTATCCCATGCCATCAGGAGTAACAGCTAAATGTTAGCCACATAACTGAATCTATGTACGGCCTTATCACACAGTTCCAAACCATTCTATCTCCATAACCCAGGTCACAAAGAGTGATAATAAAAATGTTCCTTCACTGAACCACAAGGTTCATCTCTGGACTAGTACAGTTTAGAATTTTTATTTCTGTCAGTATGACTGATTTGTTCAGGGTCACATCCACTTGAGCCCTATGGATCAGAGCACATTCTGGGGACACAAACTGTGTCTTAAAAGCCTCTTCATCCTCTCAAAGATTTTTCTCAAAAAAAAAAACAAAAAAACAAAAAACCAACCAAACAAAAAAAAACAACAAAGAACAACCCTCTTCACCATCTCAAAGCTTTGGACTAAGTCTCCTCTGATACAAACAATACATGTACTTAAAAAAACCAAAAACCGTTTCACCACCCTGATAGTTCTCAGTAGTTGCATCGACCTCTTTAAAAGGCTTCTTAGAACTTCTTTATGCCTGATAAACATAAGTGTAGTTACAAAATCCAAAGGACAGAATGTCAGTTTAAAGCTGCTTTTAGTTAAATGCCTCTCACATCTCCTGCCAAGCACTTCTTTGTGGGACCAGCAGATAGCAGGAGTACATGTTGTTGCTCTCTCCCTTTTAATATTTTCGATATGGTAGTAGGAACATGTCAGAATCTATTTATGAGTGGCTGCCACTACTGACCTTTTTTATCCAGAGTGTTTTCTAATAAGTAAAGAATTACCAACCAAAGAGTAGCAGTTTGTAATTTCCTGGCTTAACTGTGATATGAGTATTACCCTTTTGAACTCTATCATTACCCTCTTACTCATCCGAAAATTATTCATAAAATTAAAATCAGTAGCTGAAAATATAATTTGCTCCATTCAAGCCATAGGAAAAAAAAAAACAGTAAGAGAGCTTGAGTTCAAACAGCAAATTTCAATAACACTTTTATTCAGATAAATCTAGATCCATTTAAATAGCTTTGGCTGTCCAAAATCAGAGACAAACAGTTATGTTAACATGTTACATTACAAAATCCTGGTTTCCATGTCCTTACAAAATTATTCTTACATGAATGAAAAATAAAAAAAGTTATGCTTTTGTGTGCTATATGTGTTCTATTATGCATTGTGTCTCACCCCATTGATAATAAAAACCTAATTTTTAGTCAATCTCATATAAAAACGCCCACTGTTTTGCTTTGTTTTGTATTGTTTTATTTTCCCCTATCTAACATTTATTAACATTTCTATCTAAATGTATCTAGCATTTACTCTTCACATTTTTATTAACTAGTCCGACCTGTTAATTGGCGCTTCTTTTACTAAAAAGGTTTAATATTTGGCATTAATATTGTTCAAACATTTATGTTCAAAGTTTGTCTTCTTATCCTTAAATACGTAACATCAACTCTAAAAGACTTTTCCATTTTTGCTCTCGTTAAAAGACTCACCACATTTTGTTACTCTCCTGCTATTCAGAAAATTGTACAGTTATACAGCTGAGAGGCACCTGAAGCTTTCAGGCTGTCCAGACTTTGGCCTGGAGTTAGGAATAAGTATAATAATATTGTGCTGGGAATCTGTACTGTAAACAGACTGTTGTATGTAGCGATGCTACTTAGCAGCTCAGTTTTCACATGTATTTCTCCAGTCTGGAACCTCCAAAATCACAGTGATTTTCATGTACTGACTGATTTATCTTGAGACTTCTCTTAAAACCCTCCATAAATCATGAAGCTGTTTCTTATTGCTGTAAGGAGTGATTCTCATTCCTCTGTATTCTGGCATTCATGAATCTTCAAAAATAAATAAATAAATCAACTGCAAATGGAAAAATTAAACTATACACTATTTTGTGCTTGATTGACCTTGCCTACTCTCCAGATGCCCAGACTCTCTATTAACACTCTTCCCAACAGGACCGGGGAGAAAATGTGACAAAATTGCATGTGCCAGAATAACAGGGAGATCACTCAGCTATTACCGTGTTGGGCAAAAATTGGTATAATTTTTTTTCCAATTGAAAAGAATAGGATAATAAGAAATAAGAAAAAATCTAAAATCTCCCCACTCCTCTCTTCCTCACCAAGTTCAACTTCTTTCCTAACTTCTCTACTCCTCCCCTGAGCAGTGCAGGAGGACTGGGAGGAAATTAGATGTGATATCAAACCCTATATCAAACAGCCTATATTGAGCTCCAGAAATCAATACTCTAATTTATGCCTCTGGCTAATCATCACAATCCAAACTGCCCATCGAGGACAGAATAATGCAAGAAAAGGTATAATTCCCTGATCACTTTTTGGGAGAAAACTGAACTTCATCTGTGCAAGGAAAGCCCACTTAGGTCAGCATTTCAAATAGATGATAAAAACACAGTTGTTATAAGCAGCTGGTTTAAAATGAAAGAGTGTTTGGCAGTAACTTTTTGTTTCAAAATGAACATACAGCAATCAAAAATTAAAGATCCAGACAAGTTTTAAAAGTAACCAGAATCAATTAAGTGAAAAATGCTACTTACATAAACATGGCTAACTGGACATTTTGGGATTCCTAAAAGAAGTTGGAATTGTTACTTTATAATTCTGGGATATATTATCCAGAATAATTTTGAAATCCATTTACCTCAGAGTCCATGTTATATTCATATGATTGACACCAATTGCTATAGTGTAATACTTAAGACTTTTGCACGTATTTAAGGCATAGCAACAACAGACACTTTTTTTTTTATATATATAATGAGCAACCTCTTTCACAAAAATAGTTTCCTAGTATTATAAAGTTTTAATTATTGGACACTTAAAATATTACTATAAATAACATTATTATTAATATTAACAGCAGCATAAAATTAAAGTATCACTTATAATTGTTTTGATTATAGTTTTGAAAATCTGTGTAATAAGACAGAAAATAATCTAGAGCTTTCCTTAGAAATACCATCTTAATCATTAGCAGACAAAGTCTGAGAAGAAGTGCAAAGATCTGTTGCATGAATAACTCTTTTTCAGATTCCACACTAGCAACTGTAGGTGACATGTCTACCTGTGGTAATAAATCAGTAGCTGTTTCTTTGCTAACTCACGTTGTCTATTTGAGTAGTATGCATGCCATAAGAAGATGTACACAATCCTTCAAGAAATAATGAGTTAGAACAAAATGAGACATGTCCAGATTTTGGTGTTCCCCATTTTTATTTTTTCAGTCAGTCTCTGGAAGCCTGAACTAAGTTGGGCCCAAAGGCTTTTATGTTTTGTAATAGCTTTCATTTGAACTTTGCAGATCTCTCTTTTCAGAGTTTATTACTGTCTGAGAACAGAATAGTTATTGCCCTATATTTATTCACTCATGTAAGAATATTTCTGAAATGCTCACAGATGTAAATGGTTCTATGAAATCTCAGCAGCTTCTTGGATACTTTGAGACACTCAACAGCACTCATTACCTCTTCAGCAACTTGTGGAGTTGATTCCTTCCTAATTTTAACATGTTATTTCAGTATCTCATCACCAGCTTTCTTTCCTCTGACCCTCTGACACTGATTCTTGCTTTGAACCATGAAGTGTAGCAGCAGAAGCTGTGATAATATTGGTTTGATAAAATTTAAATTTTGGCATACTGCAAAGTACAGTCCCTCACAGGACAAGTAATTCCTTTAGTTTCATTCTAGTCTTTGGTTAATATTATTGGCAGATTTGATTTTGTTGTTACCAGATTTATGAAGTAATGGCATCTTCTCTGGGGATAATTATTACAACTGTTTGTGATAAATAATTAAACTATAGGGCAGAAATAATTGTAATTACTTTTACTCTATATCACATGGAAAGGCTGTGTCTTTCCTATTTCCAGATGTCTTATGTGATTTTTTGTATAACATCTGCACAATTATCTTTACCCATGTTCTCCAATCCTCAGTTAAGATTTCCTCTTAAAAGGACTTTTAATTTTCAGCTCAATTCATATTACTGATTTTGTTCCAGGTAGTAAAGGAGTAGTGGAAAAGATAGAAAAACATGATTAAATTTCTTTGCAATATTCAAAATACTGAAATAGCTTTGTTGCTAAGAGCTTCTGTATCTAGCCTCACTTTTGCAGCCCAATGCGTGAGTTATGTACGTTTGATTTTTATTGTTTTCTGGTTTTTCTCCCCTTCTGTCACTTCTCAGCACTAAGCTTTTTTTTATTTTTCACATTGTTGTAATTGCTTTAAAAACAGTGATTTTCCTGCAGAGGGTGAATTTGGAAAAAAATGCCTAATTAGCAAGATGGAGTCTTGCCCACAAAATGGCCTGTTATGAAAAGATCTACAGCCTGTATTTATGTCAAGTTAAAGCAACCAACAGGATAGGCACCACAATCCAACAACTTGGAAATCATATAGAATTTATATTATCACCTAATTTTGTCTTTTTCTTCTTCAGTTTTATATTGTTTTGGAGGATTTAGGTGAGAATCATGAAGAGTTTGTCACACGTGAAATTTAACAAGGCACATGTCTTGTTCATGATTCCTTATGTTAAGAGTAATTTTCATAAAGGAAAAAAAAAAGCTACAGATTTTTGGACTAAGATGAATAAAGAAATAGTTTTATAACAAAGAGGTAAAGGTTTGTGTGGTCATTGTTTTTGATTAAATAGATCTGAGCAGTGATACATAGCTAGAAATTTTGCCTGAGTGTGACTGTGTTTGTGCATATCGGCCTATGACGAGAAACGGGAAATCATGGGTACCAAAGTCTTCTTCAGACAACTAGAAAAAGTATCTCATATCTGTAGGGGAATATAGTTACCTCAATATCTTCTATAAGAGTGGGTTTTGGAGAGTTGAAAATAATCTCTAGACACATTGAATTCATGACCCAAGTGAGGAACTTTAATGGACCTTATCAGATTACAGGGTTTTGCATCAGATGATGTACAGTATCCTTCCAAACTTACTTAAAAAGTCTCACAATTGACAACGTGAAGAACCAGGCACTTTGTGTTATCTAATTAAAATAAGCATGTACTTCTCTATATGCATACATGAATTCCATTTTTTTCAAGCATAAGTTAAAAGAGTTATATTATTTCCCTACCTTTTTTTCCCCACAATTTTTAGTCTTTATTATCATAGATTTTATTATGTCTGCTTGAACGATGACAGATCTATATTTTAGTTTTTCAGCTATTCATTTTTTTCATCCCTAAAGTGTCACAGAATCAAAAGATACCTGCGGTTGACAGGGACTTCTGGGCATTGCCTAATCCAATTTATGTGTTCAAAGCAAATTCAGTCAGAGCAGGTTGTCCAGATCTGTGTCCAACTGGGTCTTGAATATCTCTGCAGATGGAGACTGCCCAACTCTCAACAATTCATTCCTGTGTGTGATGAACTTCACATTAGAAACATTTTTTTCTTATCATGAAACTAATTCTGCTGCATTTCTATTTGTGATTATTGCATTTTGTCCTGTCACTGGATATCATTGGGAAGACACTCTTTGAACCATCCTATCAGATATTTATATTGATAAGAATGTTTGAACAATGTATTGCAAAGCTTTATGTTAATTCTGTTTTTAAATTTCATAATAAAACTTTAAAAAGAGAGGATGAAGGAAACTGTATTTTTTTGTAGTTTTTTTTCTCTTTTTGCATTAATTAAAAGATCCTGACAGAAAACCAACTCAGAAATCCAAATTAAATGCATTCAAATTATTTCAATAATTTTACAAATTAAAATGTTTTGGAGGTTAGTGGGGAGAGACTGTTCTGCATATATTCCTTGTGTGGTTGTGTAGAACTTTCTGCAGAATTAGATGAATAGTATTTAATTTCAAAGAATGTATTCATGATAGTTGAACAGACATTAAATTTATTATTTGTTGATAATGTGCTGATAAGTTTTAATAAGTGTTTTGAGGGAAATTAGTTCAGGGTCAATGTTACCATTTTTAATTATTATTTTTAAAGACCCCTTTGAAAAAACAGGTAATACTTTGGTATAATTTTGCAATCAATGATTGTTATACTACTTCCATTTGCAAAATCCCAGCTCTTCATGGAAAGCAAACTTTTCTGAGAACTGATACAGTAATGTGCAGATAAAAAAACAAGGTCTTATTAGTAATTTCTCTGCTACCAGGAGAGAATGAGCTGTTCATACCTTGCATTTAATTTCTTTGGAACCTTTTTTGTGGGATGCTATGTAGAAATCAAGAACCTCAAGATCATAAACAGTATAGACCCACATTTTTTTTATCAGATCTGCCTGAAAAGCTGTCTCACCATTCCTACAGCAAAAGTGGTGCAAAACCTCACTATGTCTCCAAACTGTAAAGTGTTGTGGCACACCTTATATTCAATTTGTCTCTTCTTAAGCTCTGAGATTGCTCATTTACTGCATTTGGGCATCCCAAGGTTTTGCTTGGCTTTATTGATCACCTGTTCCTAGATTAGACAGCTTTTAGGTAGGACCCTGATTCTCCTGTCCCCTTAGGAACCCAGACTAAAAGATCAAACAGAAACCAGAGCAAGAAACTAAAGCAATATCTTTAAAGTGATCTTCTCGCAATATGTGGTCACCCCAGTTAAATGGTTTCTGTTAGTGAGGCACACAAAATCTCTCTTGATTTGCATAGAATTTTGGTCTTCTTATGTAACTGAAAATTAATCTTCACGTACATTTTGTGTAAACAACTTCATATGCTATATAGGGAAATAAAGGCTGAAGTCTTTTTAAGGACTGTGGACACTGTTTGAAACTTAAACATTAGTCTTGCTTCCTTTTAAACTTAATAGACTGAATATATACATTCTAATGAGACTGTTGTCCTTAGCTTTAAAACAATTTTGTTTAATTGTAACAAATATTCCACATATCCTTATAAGAACAAGCAAATTACCATCACATTAATCATCTTTTTCTTATGAGCAGATATGTTTTACTGGCAGATACTTTAAACAGAGGCAAACAATCTGTCACTAGATAATTGCTAAAAGGATGGGAATAAGTCACACTGTTTATCTAATTCTTATGTTACTGCCTTGTGGCCTAATTTAATCTATTCTAAATGCACACTAAATGCAACACAGTAATTTTAAAATCATAAACCTCTCAAAAAAGCCAGGCAGAGGTCTGCTATAATGTGTTAGGTGATGGATATCCTATTTATTATTGATCTCTGAATTTAGAACCAATCCATTCTGTACTAGCAAACATTTTTCATATATTTTTAGAAAATATTGAATGGGTTTTAATCAGTGACAAGACCGTTTTGTGTGTTACTGCTCAAAGTATATTAGCAACATTGTACAGCATTTCACTGGAAAAACAAAGCTTGTAGGGGCTGAATCTTGTGTGGTATAACTTGAATGAACTGACCTCACATTCAGATACCCTTAAATTAAAGGAAAATTCAGAGTAGGCAATCCAGATGTAATGAGAAATATGTTGCAGGAGTTATATATGAGTATCCACCTAAGCCTATATTGTATGGACATAGTATTCATTGTAGTTTGAATCATTGCTGGGGAGGATTTAATTAACTACTTGATTATTATAGTTGGTTTCTGTGTTACCTATCTCAAGAATCTTCTGTTACATCCCACTCTCTACTCATTCTATTTTCTTTTTTTCAAACTACCCATTCCAATAACCAGGTTCTTGCATCTCCTTCTTTATTTCTTTTTCTATTAAAGTTTGGATGCAGAAATCCCTGATATACTAACTTAATCTCACTTTTGTGCTCATGGACCACTGGTCCAGGCTTGGATGACATTGAAACAATATCACACATCTGGTCTAACCAAATACGGAATACAAGTGGGTATGTAATTGGATTTATTAAATTAATATAATCAGTTTTTGACTACTAAAATATTTTATTTCAGAAACCTTGCCCTGCTCTTGAAGCCTATTACTTCCTCCTTTACATGTCCTTAACAGCCTTTTTCCTATAAAGAGTGTGTTATTACGCTCCCACAAGACTTAGAAGTGGCTAAGAATGGAGGGTATGAATATAAGAATGCGATTCAGTTCACTGATTAAAGACTATCATTTTAAGTATCTATCAGTACTTCTTTGGTAGATGTTTATCCTCCTCTTACAGTCAATAGAAGTTGAGGATAGGATGGAGTTGTGTAAAAGCAGGTGTACAACACCATACAATTTTCCATAAGGTGTCCAAGGTATCTACACAGGACTGGCAGACAAGGTAGATAACAGACAGGAAGCCCCAACACCTCTGAAGCAGCAGAAGATGCCACACTATGTTCTGTGGCATTTCATCCACTCTTGCTTTTATTTCCCTTGTTCTCAGCCCATCCAGATTACCATGGAAAATCTTTGGGGACAGTATCCTCTAGACAATATACACCTCACTATAAAACAAATCCCCTCAATGAATTTTCAGAGCAAAGAAACAACCCTGAAAACAATAAGCAATAATGATGGAACACTAGACTCTTTCCAAGGCTTGTATAAATGACACATTTCTTTTAATTATCCTCTTATTTGTAAGGGAAGGGTTCGCATCTGTGCATGAAGAATGACAAATTCTGACTGAAAAACAACTAAACTACAGATATGTAAGAAAGGGAAATTCAGCAAAATGTTTCCTAAGTTAGCTATCACATCATGTTCAATTAGAGATGAGTCAGGCTGTGACTCTGAAGGTATTTTACACTTCTTTCATTGATATTGATATTCAATAAAAGTACCAACTTTTAACCCTAGTTTAGTGAGGAAATCTTTTCTGCCACCAATCTATAATCAATTAATTTCAAATTCTCATAGTTTCTGACAATTTAGTTTTCAGAATATCATTTACATGGCCTATGCAGATTAGGGCTTGCAGTCAGGAAAATAGATATCATGAATATTCTGAAAGCATGAAATCTTAAAAAAAGTTGTACTCTTCTTAACTAATTTCTAAAACAAATAAAAAAAGAAAAATTTTGAAAATCCTGTAGCAGACATATGAAAATCATTTAAATGTCAGTCCTTAATTTTTATTATTTTTATAGATTGAAGACATGCCAAATTTAATTGATTATATATTACTTTTTTCCTCATAAATATCATGCTCACAAAAAACCTTCTACATTTTTATCATTGACATTAAATCCCATTAAAGTAATAGTATCATTGTTGGCTTGAAAATTCCTCTAAATAAGCCTACAGAGTAACTGATCTCTCTAATGTTAAATAGATGGAGTAGAAATTCATTCCTCATCTCTCAGCTATAGAATTATACCAAAATAATGCCTGCTAGCATCAGCACTTTCTTTTTTGACTCCTCCATTCATTAAGCAGTGATGGAAAGTTTTCCAGTTTAAAGAATGCAAGTAACACAATAATCTGAGTTTTCATTATATTTCATCACATTGTCTTTTTTTTTCTGTCTCAATAACACTTTTTAAAAAAAAATTCTGAGAAATAAAATTCCTGAAACAATATTCACTTAAATAGTTCTATTGTCATAGAATGAAAACATTTGAAGCTTTGAAAAGTATTTTGCCAAAATTTAAATAGTAATTTCCTTTCCAAAGTCATTAAGAAGGATTTAGAAGGAAAAAAAAAATGAAATCTTTTACTTTGAGTGGAAAAACATGATGTTTCAATATCAAAACATTACACTTTTTTTTTCTGCTTTCCTTTAAACTTATGGATTATCTACTAAGGGAAGATATTTTACATTGTAAAAGCAATTTAATATAAAATGATCGGTACCGCCTAGACTTATTTCAAGTAAATGTGAAAGCCTGTGAAGATTGCAATCTAAGCAGGCTGCAAAAAATAATTCATGTAGCGATGCCCTGAATCATAAAGGGCAGTTATCTCTACTGATATGGCTGAAAGTGTCAGAAGCTGTTGCCACAATTTCTCAATTACTTGTATTCAAGATAATGTGAGGCTGGACTTGGCTGTCCCTCTTACTGTCAGCCAGTCACTTATACCCTTTCTATAAGAGTGCTACAGGACACTGAGACGTCTCTTTTTTGAGTGACTTTTCCAGAATTAAATAATTCTATTTACTGGACTGAAGTGAGACCAACACACACAAATTACAGACAAGGCACCAGGCAGTGGAGTGCCTCCTCAAACAAGATAATGGCAACAAGATCAGGGGGAGGAAATGTTTTTCAGAAACCTGAAAGTCTTTAATTCAGTATATCTCCTCATTATAAAAGTAATAGAGATTTAAAGGGTTATTGAGTTTGTTGCTGGACCATAACAAATAAACATACAACATTTTTTTTCCACAATCTGTCCTCTGTGGCAGACATTTTTTTCATCCTTAATTTAATTATTAAAAAGCTTTCTCATGTAGATAATGCAAAAGACAATTGGAAAGTCCAAATATATACTATGGATGAACTCGACAGTAAGATCTAGAAGAAAACCGTTTTAAAAAGTCCTCTTCCTTTTTTCTGTTTTTCTTGTTTATACAGGATTCTTAGTCTGGTTCCCAAAGAGAGTACAATCTGGAATGAGATGATGCTACAGAAAGACTTACTATCAAACTTGGAATCATAACTCTTTGTAGGGCACTGCAGGACTTGTATTTACACAAATCTCCTCCAACCCAATGAATAATATTATACTTTGAATAAACATAAGACACTAAATAGTTTTTGAGGTTGAGGATTGAGGGGATGGATAGACAGAGTATGCTCCTCAAAGGCAGCAGAAGCTTCAGAAAGCTTGGTATGGGGTATTTTACTGGCTGGTACATCTAAAATTTTCATATAGGCTAAATTTTAGTGTTATGTTTTTCAAAATTGTTGTACTTGCACCCACATTATGATTCTGCCTAGACACGACATAAAGAAAAGGAGGAAATGAAAATATTATCAATTCTATGAAGCCTATAAAGCCATGAACATCATATGTTAATAATTTCCTTATAAACTATTTATACATACAAAGATATTTTTCATTATATGTTCTATGTTTGATATGATTCCTATTCTGTCTCCACTCTTCTTCTGGATAATTTTTCTAGGTCAGAAGGAGTTCATGAACTATGGGATTTAGCAGTAATGGATTTAATGGAATGACATTTTATTTGAAAGAATGGGAAATCTGGTTAACAGGAATTGTACTTGAACACTATTACAAGAATAAATCTCTCAGTTTGATGTCTGATTGTCCCTGGATCATAGATTACTAAACCAATATGGGTTGACGTGGTCAAATTATTTATTTCCTTGCAGACAGTGAACAGGGTGGTATTTGCTATTAGAACTATTTTCAAAAAGGAATGAATCAAAAATAAAATAGTCTGAGTGAAATGGAAGAACAAAGATGTGAAAGGCAATGTAAGAAAAAACAGAATTCAATTTAACTTCTTTGTCATCATAAAACAAGACACTTAGGTCAGAAAACACATCCTAATATTCACCAATGACAACATTCTAAGTGAGAAAACAATGTTGTTTTTAAAAATGTTTAAGGTATTTTATCTGCTTAAAAAAAATGTGGCTCTGGGATATAACATCAGAAGACAGTTTCACTGATTTAAGAAAAAACAACGAAAAAATAGCTTTGATTTTTTAAAAATCAATTTGAAAATTCAGAGTAAAATCTTTTGTCCATTAGATGAACATTTTCAAAGTTCAGTCCTTTGGAAATTGCCACCAGTAGCCACTATTTGGGTCCCATACCTTAGCTCTGGTGCCTGCAACATAAGAAGGACATGGGCATGCTGAAATGAGTCCGGAGGAGGCCATGAGGATGATCTGAGACTGGAACACCTCTCCTATGAAGACAGGCTGAGGGAGACGAGGCCATTCAGTCTGGATAAGAGAAGGCTCTGGAGTGACCTCGTTGCAGCTTTCCAGTACCTAAATGGGACTACAAGAGAGCTGGAGGACTTTTATGAGTGCATGTAGAGAAGAGGGAGTAGCTATAAACTGAAAGAGGGGAGATTTAGATTACATCATAGGAGGAAATTCTCTGCTGTGAGGATGGTGAAACACTGGAAGAGGTTGCCCAGAGAAATTTTGGATTCATCCCATTCACGGATGAGTTCAAGACTAGGGTGGATGGGGTCCTGAGCAGCCTGTCTAGTGAGAGGTGTCCCTGCTCATGGCAGTGGGTTGGAACCAGACAACCTTTATGCCTGGAACTGATGACAAGTTAATTTGCAACATCTTACAGGGTCTGAACTTTGCTCTATAAGAGATGCAGTGTTTTGCAACATTCAGAGAGTTCACAAACATCAAATCATGAAATTAATTATGTATATGTTATCCAAGTAGAAGTTATGATTTTCTGCAGACCTGGCAGTAGATAAGTTAAAATAATGTTGATCATTTCTTGAGCTTAATGTTGTTCATTTCTGTGGTAAAATTTTTACCAAATCCAAGAAAGTTATAAATAAATTTATTTATTCTGTTCCTACCTTGTCTTTTCTCAGAAAAATTTCTGTTACCATAAATGAGTCATTTTGTACATAGTATGTACTTTTTTATTTTTTTTAATTAAAAAAAAACCAAACCAAACCAAACCAAAACAAACCAAAACAAAACAGAAAAAAAAACCAAAAAACCATTTAAAACCTGCTCATTGTGTATAATAGTTTCAACACAGCCCACAGTGATAGCTTTTATGAAGACTCCAGCTCTCAACTTCAAAACTACGACTGTCTGTGATAGTCTAAGTGAAAAATGGCCAGCACAGGTCTCTGACTTTTCAAGTCTCTTGAACAGGCTGTGAGACCTGGATTATTTTTGCATTCCATAGGAAAAAAATCTCTCCTGGTTAAATAAACCTAATTTTTACAAGTCCTCTCCCTTGGAAATAGGGGGGACTTGTAAAAAATACATGGAAATATACAAAGGAAAATGCATGGAAAGTCATGAAACATTGTTTGCTACTGAGATTTTTCCACAAATCATTAAAAAAAAAAAATCTACTTCTTATAATTTTGCTTTGTAAGTATTATGATTGTAGTATTTTTTATATAACTTGATTTGACCGTATTGACACATATTGCTTTCATAATCTATGATCGAGGAACAACGAGTGAGCTACAGGCTTTATTCTTGCAATAGCATGCAAGTGCAGTTTTAACCTTAACAAGTTTTTTAACCTTAACAAGTTTTTTAACCTTAATGAGTTTCTTTACCTTAACAAGTGCCATGTAAGCATGTCAGGTGCTGAAAAGTCCCCCTGAAATCTTAATGAAGGATAAAGCAAACAAATGAAGCTACAATATGATTGCAGATACAGTTGTTATTCTGTGAATACAAATTACTATTACAAAACTGGAAAATTGGAAAACATGCATACATACATACAATCAGATCTCACAATCAAGTTTTCTTTTTCTTTCCTTTTAGCATTAGTACTACTGTGTCTGCATTTCATTATATAATTTAATTTTATGTACAAAATTTCCTGAAAGGCAAAAATGCATTTCAGCAGTGGTAATTCAGTTTTAAACCATGCAGAAAAACCCAATAAAAAGCAAAATTCTAATAGGTTGTAAATGGCCTATGACCTTTCCTAGCTATTTTTCAATATTTTTCAGCAGTTAAGATACAGTCACTGAAGTAAGTCAAGGGTCTCTCAGTCTATTATTTACTTTGGAAAAATGAATGTTTATCAAATTGACTTGAATTATAATAATATGATAGTTCATGCTTGAGAAGCCTCATGATTGCCAGTGTGAAGAACTGGATATTGTCTGTCTGGTATAATCACATGGAGAGTGGATTGCATTTACACCTTCCATGACCTTGAAACTGTTTCTTATACCAATGTCAGAAACCTTTTTTTTTAAATATTGCTGCTGCTGCCAGGTGTATATAGACAAGTAAAATTAAAAGGTATAGTAAACATACTGGTAGCAAATTAAACAATTATGCTCTTTTTTCAGTTTTAAGATGAAAAATCCTCAGAATTATGAACTACAATTTAACTTGCAGATTTTGTAAGACATTTCATACAGAGAATGTAATATTGCTGAGTTTTTATACATTATAAACTGGAACTTGAATGGCTTAAAATGTGTTTTCAAATATTCACTGAGATTTCTTGATTCCATGATCGCAAATTTCAAAAATGTTAGATTTGATTCATAAGTTGTTGCATATTAAATGCTTTCAGTAGATTTGACTTCTTTGTTCCACTATATATTCTTAAATTTAACAGAGAATATTTTTCTTTGTTTTCATGGCATTTTTCTCTTAAATATCGTCTACATCTGCATATTTTTGTCATTCTCTGGGTATTTTACTTCTACATTGGACATATGCTAATTCAACTGCTATGAATGATAAAATTTTACTTGCATCTTAAAATCAATATTTATCTATACTGTATTGATTGATCTGTTACTCAGCAGTTCTAGTGTCTTTCTTTAAAGAACACCAAGGAAGTCTTTATTTTCCCTCTGTTCATACCTCAACCTTACTGTAATATAAGGAATTTTAAAATATTGCAACCATACAAGAAGACTCCCCAGGTTTTTCCCATGGAAGAAAACAAAATGGGCTTATATGCAGCAATGAAATTCCTAAGCCCTATAAAGTTGTTTATTTCATCTTTGGATTTCACTGGTCTATTTTTCAACTGAATTTTTATTTCACCTGTTTACATTGCAGTCATAACAGATCACCCTATCTATATGTAATTATATCTGTATAGACCATATTTTTATTTTATTCAAATTCTCAACACTTAAATTGTAGAAGGCTACATTGCATTTAAAAATCAAATAGATTGTCATGTTATTAAGGAAGCATTGGGATTGGATTTACTGATGTGTTTAAGATTTGTTGGTTTTGGACAAGAACATAAGGCAGGTCAGTGTTTCTGAATTATATCACCATTTAGTGGAAAACTAGCCCTTTGAGAAATAACAATCTATTTCACAATCATGTTACAGCTATAGTTACAGTTCATGATAACTTATTAATATGGTCTGTTTGGGCTGTTCAAGCATTTTATTTAGCTTGATCTGAACGCTATCTTTGACACTGTTGATTATAACACTCTGCTTTATCATTTATGAAATTATCTATAATAATCTGACAGTGTTTTGAGATGGTGTGATTCTTATTTATTAAAACACATGTCCATCTGTGTCATTACATATTATCTTTTTTCTTGTCAGTTCCTTCAGTTTTCACACAAATTCATTTTTACTTAGTATATTATATATTATTTTATTAGGTAACTCCATTCATCATTTAGGTATTTTTTCCTTCTTGTATGGTAGTAAAGAATGTGGGATAAAGACTTTGTATAGATGTTTAAAAAACTATTAAACACTGGAAAGAATGTATTTGCAGCTTAAAGATTTATATAAACACAGAGGAAGGTGTGTACTTGTCCAGGGGCAATGGTAAAAATATTTTTCTTTGTTAGATGAAGTTAATCAGGAAAATATTATGAATCTGGGATTTGTCACCGCTGAAAGATACGTTATCAGGAGAAATTAGGAGAGTTTCCATAATTCTAAACCTATATGTATATGATTCTTCTGAATATTTTTCATTATAAATACAAACTTTATCGATAAATAAGGTGAAGTTAATTGCTGTAGAAGTGCACATGGAACTGTACAGGACAATCAAGTTTCACTGATATTATCACATGTTTATTTATTTACAGAAAAATCTGCATGCATGCCTTCAATTTAGTTTACATAAAGTATTTACAGTGATTTCATTTCAAGAATTGAATTGATACATATATATGTGTAACTTAGAGGTAACATACGGTTTTTCTCTGTTCCTCTTGAACAACAAAATATTTAGAACACTCCAGACACTTATTTTCATGTGGCAGTCTTTTTTACTCTGTGGCACTGACGAAAATGCTGTTCTGCTCAGGACATGAGCTGTCACTTAGGAAATGCCCTTGCCTTCTTCAGGTTTCTAAACTGTGGTAGAACACTCGAAGAGAGCATGAGCTGAGATGTGTATGATAACCAAAATAACCCCAAGCTCTTTTGTCCCTGTGGTAACTGTCTTGGGTCTATCCCAGAAACTTTGCCTGGCACAACATTGTCAGCTATAGACACTGGAAATTTTTTTATGATACTGCTTAGACCACTCAAGGGCCTAAAGCAGAAACAGCAATTTTGAACAAAGAAAAGTCTCTCTGTCTCACACAGCTTATTTTCTGTGGGAACCTGGTATCTGCTACATCCAAAGAAACATATTTTTATCAGTAAAAGCTGCATCTCCTTTTAAAGCTTTTGCTGAGATAGATGTGTTAGCAATCCCCCTCTAGTTTAGACTAGCCCTTAGCAGTATAAAGCAATTAAAGATAATCCTGGCATGCCTTGAAAAAGAATAATGTTTTCTGCAGCTCTTTTGTTCATGATTTTCAGGTGTGTGCTTTTCTCTACTGCCCCTGCAGATTGTGTAATATAGATTGCATACTGATAATGCAGGCTGTTATCTGTAGGTGTTCCTAAATAATGAATAGCCCACTGTAACAGCTTTTCTTACAAATAACTAGCAAAATCTGGCTTCAGTCTGTTTTTTGAACAAAATAATTTATAACATTTCTAAAATAGAAGCCTACCTCTAGGCCTTTAAATCCATTCTTGGGCACCTAAGGGTGCCTTTCAAGTTCCATTCATTTCAACTTTTAAATTACATTTAGTCCAAAAATGGAGATATTTCTTTAGACTGCATTGTGTCTGGACAAGCACAAACTCTTTTCCTGAAGTATATTGGATTTGTATGGCCTGTTTTTAATTAGCAGGGTGTCAACAGAGGTGGCTTTTGTGAGAAGCTACTGGAAGCTTTCACCATGTCCAGCAAAGCCAGTCCCTGATGGCTCTGAGGATGGACATGCTGCTGGCCAAAATGGGGCCAGTGAGAGATGATGGAACTCCTCTGTGATAACAGATTTAAGAAATCAAAACAAAGGTGGTGGTGCAGTTTTGATTCCAACCAGAGATGAGGAGGAGGTGAGAACGTGGGAGCAGAACAACATGGAGACACCAAGGTCTGTGCAGAAGGAGGAGAGGAGGTGCTCCAGGTGCTGGAGCTGAGATTCCTCTGCAGCCATGGTGAGACCATGGTGAGGCTGCTGTGCCCCTCAGCCCATGGGGATCCATGGGGAATGCAGAGATCCACCCACAGCCCATGGGGATCCATGGGGAATGCAGAGATCCACCCACAGCCCATGGGGATCCATGGGGGAGGCAGAGATCCACCCACAGCCCATGGGGATCCATGGGGGATGCAGAGATCCACCCACAGCCCTCATGCCAGGGAGGTGGATGCCTGGAGGAGGCTGTGATCCAGTGGGAGACCCGGTGAAGCGAGGGGCCCTGTTCCCAGGCTGGAGCAGCCTGTCATTGTAGTACTGCACCCTGTGGAAAGAGAGACCCACACGGCAGCAGTTTTGGGAGACTGTTGCTGATAGGATGGAGTCACTTTGCAGCAGCTCACATGAAATTGTTTTTCTCATGTTGGAGAAGTTTGTCTAGAACTGTCTCCTGTGGGAGGGAAGTGCTGCAGCAGAGGATCAACTTTTCTCCCATGGCAGCAGAAGCCATGGATGGTACAATTACCACCACCCCTCTTCCCTGTCTCCTTGCACTGCTGGGATAGACAGTAGAGCTGGGAAGGAGGGAGGAGGGGGGTGAAGGTGTTTTTAAGGGTTTATGGTAATTCTCACTATCCTGCTCTGATTTTATTAGTAATAAATCCATTTCAAGTCTCTACGTTGAGCCTATTTTGCTCTTGGTTGTATTTGATGAGCAACCTCTCCCAGTCCTTACCTCAAACCATGAACCCTTCATAAAATTTTCTTTCCTCTGCCCAGTTGTGGAGCAGAGTCAGTGAGTGACTTTGGTGGGTGCCTGGCATCTGACCTACGTCAGCCCACAACATGAAACTACAGCAACCCACATGAAACTACAAGGACCCTTATACAATATTTCAGTCCCCAGGGAAACAAATCTAGGCATGACATTCTCTAAATATTCTTATCATTGGTATCCATGTATAAGAGGAAGACAAATGCTAGAGAATAGCCCATACAGAAACATGTTTTACTCTCTCTTGAGCGTAAATGTGTGTCTCCATCACGTTGCAATAATATTTATGTTTTAGCACATCCTCTGGGAGTTACTATGAAACATATTTGTAATGTGCAGGGTTGGCAAAGGTTCTGGGTTTCTTCTTAGCTTGACATTGCTTTAGCTACTTTCTCAGCAGGAGCTCCCTTATTATTACTGGCCTGAATCTGTACATAGTAAGAGAAATCTCAAAATGGGGGAACCCAGTGTAAAGTTTAGTAACAATTTTGCCCCCTAATCCACTGCCCTGTCCTTCGTTCCATCAATGTGACTCATGGGGTTTCTCTCAGCAAAGATTAATTGCTGAAAAAGATGTACTCATTGTGCTCTGTATTTTATTTTAAACTAAAGCTGTAACTTTTTGTATCCTTGGTGCTTAATTGATCCACATGTAACAGAAGATTTTCCTTATGGAAATTATACTTGCATTGACTCAGATACTGTGAATAATTCAGGATAAGTGAGAGGAGCGGACTCTAAATAATAGTTTTCACAATTGGAAATTGATGACCATAATTTCTTCAAGCTCTAATTTACCATTAGATAGAGCCAATTAAGTACACCACTGACTATGGCATCACTATTTTAATTTGTTTTTCTGTCTTTCTATAACTATGATTCCATAGGTACATAAGGACATAATGTCCTTTTTTTTTTTCTTTTGGTCACAGTATTGCTGCTGTTTACTCAAGGAGCTATTTCAATACATCATTAGTCATCTTGGAATGAATTTAAAAGTTCTTCCTGGGTGATCTTAAGAGATTTTAGCACACTTAATGCATTGATTCTTCTCTCTGCTATTCTCATCAGACTAAAACACATGCCATATGAACAGCTCTTCCCACCACCCTTGTTTTTAAAATAAAGCATTGCAAATTATATTCTTTTTCATTCCCTATAAAAAATAGTTTTAACACAAGCACAAGTGTCTCAGAGTCAATTTACAGTGTATATATGCTAAGAGGAAAGGAAATCAAATAACATAAATTAAGTAAAAAGTGAAATATCAGAGAAAAAATATCAAAATGTCAGCATTTTCATTATATATCCTTATTTTCAGTGGTTTTATCTCATGCTAAAAACCATGTAAAGACTAAAACCTGGTATATGAAATATGACATCTCAGTCTAGAAATTATTTTATCTCATATATATTGCTAATAGTTAATTTGTGGCATTTTGATATCATATGATTGAATGAAAGCATTACAACCTGGAATAATTTCAAGAATTTAGATAAATGTTAGCATAAAAAGTATCTGTAAGAGGAATATCACATCTTTAAATTCAGGTTTTCTTAGTAAGTTTTGAGGTTTATGTTTGGAACTCTGGTATAATTTTTTTCTATCACTGTAGTATCACTTAGTATTATAGTTATTGTATGTTCGCTTTAGACTGTGCTTATTGTGCTTTACAGTTAAGTTGTCCTCACAGTTAAAGAATTAGATGTGTACATGTATGTACATAGTATATGATGCTTGACAATATGCTCTCATATTTTTCCAATAGTCTTGTATTTGACTGCTGTATTGCTGAAGAGAACCCAGGATATTAGAAAACCTTCTGGTGTGTTATGAACAGAGCCATCACGTCTCACAACATGAGCATGAGACTTAGACAAGTGGCATTTGGTTTGCACCTTCTCACAGTAACACTTCTGTACCATATGTTTTTACAGCACAAAAACAGACCATTTGTCATATTTTGTGATCCCACATGACAATCACAACTGCATGCCTTAGCTGTGATCTGTCAAACCATTATGCCTGTCACACAGGGGTCAGAAGAAGGAGGAATACCTTGCTGCTTTGACTCAGCCAGAGGGAAGAAGGCAAGAGGTTAATGTAACATCTCAAAGGAGCTCCACCCCAAGGTAACATTACCCATCTCCAAGCAAGGGATATTACTCTCTTTCACCACTTGAATGTCTTGAAGAAAGATTTTAGTGGCCACTGAAACGTGTTTTATTTCCATGCAATCCCTTAAAGGAAAGTGCTTGTGGAGATGCACTACAGGGCTTTGAATGGAGTCTCAAAATTTCGTTGTTGAAACACCACAGAAACTTCCATCTATTGATCCTTTGGCTGAAACTGAAATATAAACAAGGAATTAAGCTTTCCACAGAATGTTGAAAGTACAGTTTGCTTTGCAGATTAATGCATGATTGCTAGCATAGCTACGCATCCATTGTTCACATTCCTTGGAGTATGGCAATCAAGTATTTCTGTTAAACTTAGCAGACAGAATTCACAGAGGAGCAGATAAACACAGGAAATTTTTCTGCCCACCCAAAGAAGCAATATACATAATCCTGAGATGTATGATTATATTTCTAGTTTTGTTCTTCATCAGTTAACATCTCCTTTACCTTTTCCCTCCAACTGTATACACAATAACATCTTTTCCTTTTCAATAAATGTTTCAAAGTTTTCCTTTGAAAGGTCTGAAATACTCTGAACCTACTTGGTAATTACATGAAAGTCTCAGTTGATTCACTTTTATTCTCTTGTTCCTTAAAGTATATATATATATTTAAAAAAAAAAAAACAAGAAGGAAAACAAAAAAAAACCCCAAAACAAACAAAAAACCCAAAACAACAAAAAAACCAAAACAAAACCAACCAACCAAACAAACAAACCCCAAAAAACCAACAAAAAAACCAACCAGAAAACCTCAAAGAAACAACAAAAAAAATTCAGACAGAACTTTAAAAAGTCCATGTCTCTAAAGCACACGTGAAACGCATTTCTCAATGAATGGCAAACAGCTGCCATATAATCCTCAATATAGGACAGTACAGTGAGTCACAAATTCTTTGAATGACTAGTTCCCTGCTCCTGATAATTCAAAAGTGTTGGGTGAATTCTGAATAATTCAAAACTCTTTTAGTATGAGGATTTACACTGCTGAGTTTGGTAACTCTGCAGTGCTTTTTTTCAGAAGAATTTAGATGATTAAAAAGAAAAATTACTATTGGTACTACAAATAATCCAAACAATTTGGTCACAATAATGTAGAGGTGTTATGACTTCCCAATAAATGTCTAGAACACAGACTGATATTTTAAAGAAAAATAAGTGGAAGGCAAAGGGTGCTTTACAGATCTAGATAAATCAAAAATCTCTCTGTTGTTATCAGATATAACTGATCCTGAATGATCCTGTCCTGAATGAAGGACAGTTAAAAACTGAAAGTCACCAGAATGCCTAAGATATGCAACTTCTGTAATTTGCTTGTCTTCACAAATAAAAAAAAATCTGAAGTGCTCTTGTGAGGCCTGCTGGTAACGCTTTTGGAAATTCTTCTTACATACTTGTAATTATTAACCTGTCTTTTAGGTATTCATATTTTCTGAATTGTAGTCATCACAATAATCCTGTAAATAAGCACCTGGTTACTTTATAAATTCTATATTGCCACTTACTATGTGTTTGTACAATGTGTATCAGCACAATCCCTTATTGGGTATTACTGTGATTTGTTAATATATTAATAGCAATTCATTGAATTAATATCTCCTGTAAAGGGAAATGAAATTGATAGCATGCAAGCCTGACAGAGCTCAAGAAGCATTTGGACATTACTCTCAGTCACTCCTGGCGGTGGTGCTGTGCAGAGCCAAGAGCTGGACACTATAATTCTTGTGAATCCCTTCTAACTCAATACATTCTGTCACTTTGTGGTTCTGTGAAGTAAAGACATGGGAAATTTTCTTGCAAGTCTTAACTACAATACAATATCCACGTATCTCCAGACCTTCACAAAAGACCTCTCTTCTGTCTCCTTCAGATATAGAAACACACAGTATAAATTAATCCTTATTGCCTCTATGATAGGTAATTATAACTATAATGGCATCAACAAAATTTGAGACTGAAACACCTGCATGCATTCAGTTTGTGATGTATTAGCCATTTAGGAGACAAGTATGAGATAGGTCACAATTAAGGTCGTGACTGCTTTGTTTCTTCTAACCTAACTTGCCCTTTGATTTTAGGATATCAAATGATTAATTTGACTAGGTGCAAACAATTAACTCTTAAATTGTTGTTCTTGGGTTTTTTTTAAGCACTGAAGTCTGACCTACAATTAGATTCAATGCTCTGAGAGACCCACAGTCAAATCTCGATATTATAATTTAGGGAGCCTTCTAAAACAGGGAAGGAAATACCTAATTGATGTCAACATTCAATAATATTGAGGTGCCTAGAAAATCAAGACAAAAAACTAAAATTTCCAATTTATTTCCGCTACTTATGCCTATACAATTAAAATTTATATAACTTATATGTCAATAACCAAATTTTTTCAAAACGAAAGTGTAAATATTTCCAGAGAACGTGAAGGAAATAGCTGTTGATCTGCTTTGAACTGTTAACAGCTGTTAACTATTTAAAGTCTTTAATATATATTCAATTCCCGCCTCAAATTTGATTCCACATACACTATATCTATACATAAAAACAACTACATCTTTCTTGAACAAACATGCAATAGCCTCACCTTTCTCTTTGTTTTAATATATAAATTTTTCATTCTCACATCGTATTTCAGCTTTACCTGTATTTTTTTATTTGTCACATATAGTCCTAATTTATATATTCCCTGACTTTTCCATACCTTCCTTTTCCCAACTGATTTTATATCTGCCATTATTTATCTTCACAATTGGAGAGCCACACCCCCATCCCTCATCTCACATCATCTTGTTTCCTCAATATTTCCTTTGACACTCACCATCACCCACTTCATTGCTTCTTTTGCTCACATTCCAGCCTAACATCTTTAGCACTTTAGTTTTATCTCCTCACATTCCCAGGCCCTAGGTCTTCACATGATTTTACTTATTCATTTAGTTTTGACTACTTGCTAAGTTCTATTTAGGCAAGAAACATCGTGTAATCATGCATTTTGGCAGGTTATTGTAGTCAGTCATCTTAGGCAGGTGGGGTAAAAATACTATTTTGAATTAGTTTGCCTCCACCTGCAAAGACTATATTACCTATTTTGTCCTTGGCTGTAATGAAAGATTCACAGCATCATAGAAATTGTGTTGGAAATATATCTCTAAATGGTAGAGTAGATTTCCTCCCTGAGGCATTCTTTGAGAAACCTCATTGATTCAGACAAAAGGATGAGGAGCTTACTAAGAAAGTGCTTAACAGTTTCTCTCCAAAGATACCTGGAGTTTCCCTATGATTAGTTTCAAAATTAATTAGATCAAGTTAAAGTAACCCCAAGACTGGTTTTTAATGTCCTCCAGAAAAATAAGAAGGATGCTTAGGCAGAAAAGAATTTACTTATATATTAAGATTGCTGTCTTACATGGGACAATAAAAGTGAATTGAATCAAGGAGAAAGTTTATTGTTTAAAAAATGTTGCCTGTTCAATATTGTAGAATAATGTTTTAATAATGCAAATTCTCTTAATAAAAATAATTGATTAATTGATTTTTAACTCTATTTTAAATATTGTTTATAAATTAGGGGCTTCACAAATCAAGGCATTTTTGACAACAATTTTTTTTTTGCAATTTGTCCTTCTGTAAATCTCCTTATATTTTATTAGCACTTTGTGACTTAAGACAGTAGGGAAAAATTCAGTTATTTGAGACCATTTCAGACTGGAAATTTCCAAAAAGATATGATTTCCCTTTGGACGTATTTAAAATACGAATTTTAATTAAGCTAGAATTAGTACTGACAAGAGGAAGAAACATTACAAAGCTTTGTCTCTTGACCTTTAAAATAATAGTTAACTTCATCTTAAGCAGATGCTTTAAACAAAATTGGAATTAGGGGATACTGAGTGTTCTGACAAACAGGAGATTGTATTTGACTTAAGCTTATTTGCCATAAAATTTGCTTTGCTGCTTGCCAATCCATCTAAACAAAGCTGTTTGAACAAGCAGGGTCTCTATCAGACTGCCTCTATTTCCCGGGTTCCAGACCACTGAGTTTGTCAGCTACTTACTTGCAGTGGGACTGGAAACTACCATGGGGTCTTTACTGTCAATCTCTTAAATGTGTAAAAAGAATGTTTGAAAATCGTTGAACATGTCTTATTTTTACCTATTAGCTTTCACACTCACACGTGGAGTTTTCTTTAGATATGACTGTTTCTATCTTCTTATGCCTTTTAGAAGTCATCATTTAAAAAGGCTCAGTTAATTCCTGGTATGGAAGTCTGGATTACAGAGCCCAGGCAGTTGCTGCTTTCATGACAGCTAATGGCTTGTCTAAAATTGTTATGAATTTCTAGAAAGGAAGAATTTAATGTTTGAAAATTAGTATAGATTTTTTTTCCCATTCTTAACCTTAAAAATACTAACTGCTCCATTTTATCACAAACTCGTAGAGTGGTTTGGAATATGTTTTTCTAGATCTCATATTCAGGAGTCGTTTCCTCTTCATAGGATTTACCATTGGTGACAGAGATGACATATTTGATTCTTCATCTGAAATATCAAAAAATAATTGCATGATGCAGGTTTATCTTTGGATACACACATTTCTTATTCCAGAACAGGATCTGTATATTTACCATTGCTTTATCTTGCTGGTGGCAATCCCAGTTTAAATACAGTAAAGGACACAGATCTTTAAATCCTACTGTACCACTCATTTTGCAGTTTTCTCCTTCCTGTGCCATGTAGTACCTTATCTGTTTAGAAGACAGTTTTATAAAATTACATGTTTTCTATTACATGTTATTAAAAGCCAGGACAAGGTGGTCTTCTACCTTGTTTCATCTCTAGATTCCACAATAAATAGACAATAACGAGTAGTATTACAAAGATATAATAGCTGATGTCATAATCGTGTGATTGTGAAATCAGCTATGTAAATAGAAGAATAAAAGAATATTTTAAGTGTAAAAACAAATTCTGTGTGTGAGGAAAAAGTATAAAAGAAGAAATCATGTTCAAATATTTTAATACTCTCATGCTTTACATATAAGAAAAGAATTATTTTTTTCCTGATTTCTCTGATTCGTAGAACATTGTTCTCCAGTTTGGTATTATATATTCCCCTGGATCTGGAAAGTTATCATAAAACAATTGATACAAGAAGCCTGATGAGGTATGGACTTGTGCAGTGGAAAATGAGCTCACAACCAAGGTCTAGGCTAAAAATTCATGTTAAAAAAACCTGACAAATCTCTTGCCAATACTCTTATACATTCCTAGAGCTGATAGCACTATGAAGAATGGACTGAATAACAGAAAAAAATCAAAGATAAAATATTGTGGGTTTCTGAAGACTTTCTGTATTAGGACACAAAAAATAATAACTTTTGTTACTAATCTACATATGCATAGATTGAAGAAGCAGCAGACAGTGCTCCCTGAGGAAATAAGTTGATGAAGAACTGACAGTCAGTAAAAGCTGGAGTCAAGTCTCCACTGTAAGGTACATTCGTAATATTCAAAAAAGCTTCGGAAAAGCATTTACTCCTTGAAAATTATGTAATTCAAGACTGCTGAAAGGGTCTTTTAAAAAAAAAGCCAACCGAAAACAAGGGAAAACACAGGGCTCTAAATGTGAATCACTGAATGAAGGGTCTTGGAGCAAGGAAAATAAACTTGATATCAAGGAAGAACTATTATGGCAAGAATAGAATGATCTGAACAAATCCATAAAAATCACTGTTGTTTTGCAAGAAGATACTACCATGACTCCTGAGTCTCAGTGTGCTGCATAAAATCTTTTACAAGCAACAGTTAAGGCTAATGCTGCTGCTGCTGAAAATTATTTTTAATGAGTCCTGAAATGTTAGTTTAGGTCAGTTTCTCATATTATTCCTTAACTACAGTAAAACAGACTGAAATTTAATTTGAATTCAGGGTTCATTAATGTTTTGCGCAGATACAGTTCTTTAACAAGCTGATGAGTTAAAGGGTACATGAGACTTTAAAAAATATGACTTTTGTGACATATTTCCATAACTGCATTAAAACTTATTTTTATTTAGCTCATTTCTCGGGTTACTGAATTTGTAAATTGATAGAAAAATTCCTTATGACAAACCAAACACAAAATCATATCCAGTTGTCTGGCAATAAATCTTTTTTTTTTTTTTTCTTATTATAATTAAGGAAAATTAATATATTAACTAAGAGTAGTCATCTCACTTCACTTTCCTCTGACTAGAATTTAAGACTTGTTTTATTGGCCTTTCAAACTTCATATCAAATTAAGTTGTCCAAAAAAAGAGAAAATTGATCAAATTAAAAACAAAATACACATTGGAATATCCTGTATTCTTGCTAACAGGCAAGGAATAAACCAGTGAGACCACATAGTAAATTCCAATCCCAAGTATTTCAGTCACAAAAATGTTTTGAAGAAATAAAAAAACCACTGATCATCTTGAAGATAGTCATTAAGACCATTTAGAAAAAAAAAAAAAAAGAAAAAGAAAAAAAAAGAATTTTAAAGAAAATGCTGTGCATTTCAGTCATCTCATATGCCCTTGGAGAAAGAAAGGGGAAAAAAAAGCTTCCTTTTTTTTCCCCTGTCTCTATATCTAATGTTACTAGTCTACAAAAAGTTCAAGGCGCTGATGAATTAAAAGGCATTAAAAGGGCAGTTAAGCCAGTTAGAGGATAAACACATTCCCATGGACCTAGTATATTATTTTTCTTTTTTCCTCTTTTTTTCCATTTTTTTTCCTGTTAATCTCAACAGCTGATAATGCAGACAAACGCTGAGCACTCCGTTCAGTTGTCTAAACATCTGTATCTGGTCCTTGAGAGCTCTTGGGACAGTCACAGGGGTCTGAGAGGTGGGAAGCAGCACACCTGGAGTCCAGCCCTTCCACAGAGGCAGCTGGAGACCAGGAGAGACTGGCAGGGATGAGGCACAGAAGTTTATGTTTAGGCAACTTAATTAGGCACCATATTCCTGTTCCTCTCTGGTGATAAAGCTACTGTGACAGATTTTACCACAGAACTTCAGGTGGAGTTTATGGTTCACTGATCGTCTCTCATGAGCCCCAATTTTTTTATTTCATTGGTTTACTCTGAGATTTGTTGAAAAGACAATTTTAGGGAATCTTGTTTTTGACACAAGTAGATTAACGATATATCATCAAAACTGTAATATTTTTCTTTCCTGCTGAAAGATCAGGTGAACTAGACAGTCTAAAACAAAGTAACTTGGACACAGGGTGTTAGTTATCGACCATCTTTGGACAAAATCAGACACCTCTTCTTAGTTCTTTTCTGTACAGAAAAACAGGATCAAAACCTGGAGAACAATGGAAACAACAGAGAAAGTATTCTAATGTTGAAAACTACCTTGACTGAAGCATATTATCTATTTAGCCTATTTTGGAATAAAATTACATTTGCTTAAGGTAATCTAACTTTTTGTTCAAAAGGACAGCAGCATTAAGAGGAAATCTATTTCCTCCTTACTTATCCTTGTTTGGTCATTTGATACAATTATTTCTGAACAGCAGAATCTGTAAACAAACTGCAGAAATATTCTGATTTAAGATACTTAAATCCAGTTGAGCAAAAACAGGTGCGTGTACTAAAAAACAGTTTTAAAATTAAACATCTTTCAAGTTTTGTTTCAGAACTCCAAAAGTACAGTAGAAAATTATTCTAAAGGTAGATAAGTCTGCCTGTCTAAAATAAATTCTGAAAAGTCCTAATGCCATTAAAATATGCAATGGATAAATTATTTAAACCCCCCTCCTCCTCCTCCTCCCAAAAAGATAAACCAACAAACACAAGAATGTCCATAACTAAGTCATATTCTGTTAAAATACAAACCTGGTGGTAGAGAAAATGAGAAAGGGCAAATACTGGCAATCCAATGGCCTTTTCTAATATAGTATACCTATACTCAGATAATAGCCTGGCCTCAAATATACAGTTGTGAGTGTTTCAAATATTTCATTCAGCATCCATGATGATTTGTTAATTTTTGTTTGTTTTCTTGTTTTTTCATTTTTTTAAGATAAGTTTTGTAGGTTTTTAAATGAAAAATAACATTGGAAGCTTGGGGGAAATATGCATTGGCAGTATTTTGTTCAATTTCCTTGGCAATGCTCTTTTCCATCTCAGTACTATGAGAAAATTAGATGAGAAGACATTTTAAATAATCTTTTGCCCTGCAGTCACTTGCTCAGTTTAATCACTAAGTATTTTCATTAATTGTATTTTCGTTTCATATTATGTCAGTTTCTAAATATATATGAGGAAAAAAAAATGTCCTTGACACTATTTATATTAATTCTCAAGTTAGTGACCACTTCAAAATAACATCATGCAGTTGCTATTGAAATGTAGTTCAGTGTCTCAATAAACTGCTTGACAACTAATTTTTTTGTTACTCCCTTGGGTAGCTGCTAGAAACAGTCCTCAATGTAGATTCATCCTGTGACTGAAGCACAGAAAGGAAAGGCTGAAAAATGAGCAATGGGAACAGCTTGCTGATGAAGTTGAATGAGGAGCTAGTAATGATATTGATGACATTCCTAATTACTTAGCAGGCAGAATTCAAAATGAGAATTCATTTGTCATCATGATATCATCAATCAGCTTTCTATTGCCTTGGGTAATAGGTTTTTGCTTGCTTGGTGCAAGATAAACTTCGCTTTATAACTCATTTTGGTTTGTGCAGATATACTTCTTAATTTTTATGTTTTAGTTTTTTGCTCTTCCCTGTATTGAATTGTGGTTTTATAAGTGTCCTATTTCAAAGGTTGTGTATTTTACACTTAGATAATTAAACACAATGTAACCTCTGCCCCTCAAAATAAAGAAATGTTCAACAGATTTTTGTATAAGGATCATAGCCTAGAGTAACATCCATCCCTGATGCAAAAGGAAGCCTCTTCACACTTCACACTTAAAAAAATCAGATAGATTTCTAGATATTTTAAGGAAAAAAAAATTAAAGATATGCAAATTCCCATAATTTGGGTAAAGAGGATCAAATGTCATAGCTCCTGAGTCCCTGAGTAAAAAACAAAAAACCTCTTGGTATTGATTTAGGCTTTTCAAGCAATCCAATACTCCTAATCCATCAGCCTGTGAATCAGTATCACAGTCCCAAGAGCCTGGAAGCTATACTATCTCCTCCAAACAGCTGCTATTCCTGGCTGAATCACCCTGTTGGAGAGGGTGCTGGCCAGACTTTAGTGATTATGCACTCCAAGATTTTCCTCTCTCCTGTCCAATTTGGCATTTCTGCTTTCTTCATCTGCTTTCTGGATCCTTGAATTCTTGCCTTGGCTTTCACCCGGACACTTTCCACTTCTGTGGGGATACATTATGATCATTAGTGTTTTTCTGCCATGTAAGTAAAGAGAATATTTACTCACAAGGGAACTGCCAATTGTCCCCTTGGAAGCCACCAAAACTGTCAGTGACTCACCCTACCAGCCCTGTGGCAGTGGAGATTAACTTGAGAGTTACCCAGGGTCCCAAATGAAAATGTGGTCACCTCAGGGATCTGCTGGCCAGCTGAATTTGGCCAAGGAAGTAGTGATCTGAATCAGCAAATATATTGTCTCTTAATATGCTTAAGGTACTATGGTCTAGTAATATATGCATAAGCTTAGAGGTACCCTCTAACTCATTAAACAACCTAATGGATCATCTGACAGTTGGAAAGGTTTTCTGTGTGAGTGAATATTAAAGTGAATGTGTTAATTTGAGCCTATATTATTATGCCATCCCATTTGCACTGTTTTCTATCATTTTGATTAATGCCTAGATTGTGAAGGAATGAGGGATAATATGCATAAAACTGCAGTCTTTGGATATTCTTACCATTCTAGTTTGTGTATCTACTGAAATAAATAAAAATGGAAAGGGAGGGAAAAAGGTTTCTTTTTTGCTTTCAGTCTTATAAAATTCATAAGATTATAAAATATTTATTTTCTCTATCACTTCTACCAGATGGGAATGAAGTAGGTTTTATTTAGTTAAATATTACAAGCACAAAAAAGCAATTTACATACATTTGAGTCAAAAACAGAGGAAACCTTTAGAATGTTCTTAGCATCTAGAAACATTTCCTTACTGAGCAAATTCTGAAGAATTAGGATGTTCCAATTCAGTGAGTTTATAACTGTGGTTTGGATTACATGCAGGCTATTAATTTCTCCAGGACACTTTAAGATATATATGCAGCTTGTCATAACATCTACATAGAACTGATTTTCATTTGCTTTATCTACGTTGTTTCACATTGTGACATTTCAAAGAAGCTGAATACTTTTCACAAATATGGATAATATTAAATAATAAAAAAAAAATATTACAATAATTCAACAATTTAAAAACATGTAATATTCACTAAGGACACAATTCCTAGGATAATTTTATATATATTAGGCTGCACTTCAGATATAATTTTTAAAGAACACCACACTTCTACTAGATCAAATTCTTGTGAAAATGGAAGAGACATAGGTGGATTTTCTGTTTTTCTAAAGCAGCTTGACTCCTTAAAATAGTTACCCTGAATAGAGTTTAGAGTATAGTACTGTTTCTCCTCTTAAAATCTAGCTTCAGGTAACTCCGCAGAGAAAAGCAGGATGGCATCCTAAATCTCATCAGAATCATACACGGAAATATCATTCAAATAAATCTCCCAGAGGAAAGAGGTGCCTCTTAAAATGAAAACTGAATGGTTGTAAATGAGGACTGCAGTTCTAGACAATTGAAGGTGCCTGAATATTGCATTACCAGCACATTGCCTTGCTCTGTACAGTGGCAGCAGAACAGAAGTTCAAATTTTAACACAGTACCTCTGACTCTTCTGCTTGTCTCTTTCCAGCAACTGCCATGATAAGCTCTTTCAGAGGAAAGCAAAAAACCCTCCACAACGCATGAGTGAACATTCTTGTGAGATATGACAACTTTGAATATAGACTTATTTTTCTGAATAAATGAACAGTGTTTTCCCTTCTTGTATGAGGGGAATGTGTCAGTTACGTTTGGAGGCAGGATAATATTTGCTGTTCAGTGCAGTCAGCTCAATCTGATAATTAGTTTTAAATATAAATTCAGTTTAGAAAACTACTTTTTACTTTTTCTACTGAAAATTAATTTTCACAAAAGCACTCAAAATGGCCTTCCCTTGTTGTAATGGAAGATTTGGAGCAAGAAAAATTTCATCTCCAGTGCTCAGGCTGCCAGCCTTGTCAGAGGTTCCTACTGACAGCAGTCTACTACAAAAAAAAAAAAGAAGCAGAAAGGAGCAATTCTAAGACCCTTTTTGGATTTCTTTTCTTTTTAATCTAGGAATTATCTTCAGTCATTATATTGTGCTGGGAATAGCTTATTATTGCTAAATTTGTTGCAAATTTTGTTCTTATTTTATAAGCAGAGGTGACTGACTTTGCTCTTTGAAGGTACTAATTTGCTTTTCTCTGTGCCATTATCTCTTCTTTTGGTCTTTGCTGAATATGAGAACTGGTAATCTAAAAACGCTGTTGATTAATCTAATGCCATTTAATGAGATAAATACATAGCATGGAAAACAGAGGAAGGAGAGGCCTTTGATCTTTTCAAGTTAGACTAAATGATAATGAAAATTTCTCACTATAGGTAGGAAGGTTGTTTCAGCCTCTTAAGTCCCTAATATTGTCAGTTACTCAAAGACACCTCCTAAGCTTTTAAGTTCAATTTAATTAAAATATATATTATAGCAATTGACTTCCATTATTTCAGCACCAGAAAATCCTATCATGCTGTCATTATCTTATGTAAATTGGTTTGCTTTACATAACATGCAGTAATTATAGTAGGGTCCATTAAAAACATATCTTTCTGGATTAGTGATAGGTAAAGTGATAGAGGTTTTAATATATATTCCAATTCAGCTTTTCTATAATTGAATTCTTTTGCCAGTTGGAAAGCCTGTTCATTCTATTGTTTTTGGTTTTTTTTAAGGGAAACATAGCTATTAATGAAATAATATCATCTATTTCTATAGCATTCTTTCCTGGAAAGCAGAAAGATTTCAAAATTAAGATTAGTATGAAAAAAACTCTGAAACAAATGTTTTGCCCTGAGAAACTCCTAATAGACCTTAATACATTTTTAATTGCTAAGTGTCATGCAATGGGCTAATCATAATGGATTTTTTTTTCTTTTCTATTCTATATGGCAGATATTTATTTGGGTTTAGCCTTCCTTGATTTTTTTTTCCCAAAAATATTTAATTCATATTTTCTGCACTTTCAGCTTTGTGATTTTCTGTGATTCCCATGGAAAATTTGACAATAGGTTGTCTGTCAATCTGCTCTTTACCTTGTTTATGGATACAACTGCTGATCATTGTAATGTCATAATTTCTCCAGGGATATACAGATTCTTTGAGGAATTCTTCTCCTGTATTCACCTTTTGCCTGGACTGTAAGTTATTTGCCTAAAAGACAATCTTCCTGTTTGGTTCTTTTACACTGCCTGACATAATGGAGCCCTTATTTTCTGAAAGTGTTGTACAGTTTGGCAGTGACATTAAAAACAACATGAAGATAATATTTTTGCTTCTGGATTTTTGCTTTCTTTTATTCATAACCATTTTGACTGCAGATTCAGAGACCATGCCATGATGATACATATTCACAAGTAAATTATATTTGTAATAAAGAATGTCTATTACACACTATATTTTCCTGTACATTAGTCTTTTGTTGGTACTGCTTTTTCACTGCATTTAACTGAAATACATTATATTGACCAATGAGTTTTAAAACTTATATTCAATGAGTTTAAAAAAATTAATTATCTTCTTCAATACTCAAATTACTAAAATTGCTAAAAATGAAGGTGACACTGAAAATTTTAAAAATGTTCGATAATGAAGTTTTGTGTTCTATTTCCTCATATTTTTCCAATATTATACTGAAATGTAATGCCTTTTGCACCCGTTTCAATGGCATTGTTGGCAAGAGAAAAAAAAAGAAAACTTTTTCAGTTACTTTTCTGAGTTTCACAGAGTGTTCTTGCAAGTCCCTCACTTTAATGTCAGGTAGAGAGCTTGAGAAGCACTTTCCAAAGTTTGACTAAATGAGTTCTTGATGTCAGGATTAATGACTATCCTTATGTAATTAAGCAGCTATACAAATACAAAAGAGAGCATTAAGTTGAGGATAGTACCCAATCTTTGAGGTGAATTATCCTTAAGATGAATATCTGTTTTGATTGTCCACCATGCCCAGTGTGTAATGTTCCTTTAAATGACCTGCAACTGCTCAGCAGATAAATACAGGCTGCTTGCTTGCTTTGTCCTGACAGAGAGCCTCTGGAGGCAGGGCCAGGTTGCTCTTCAATTGGAAGTGACTAAGAAAGCCAAAAAAAGGGCGAGTAAAGGAGGGACACAATCTTCTGGAGAATGGTTTGGGACAGCAAGATTCAGCCAGACACAAAGGGTAGGAAAGGCTGCAACACAGACAGATATTTAAGGGACTTCTGAGAATAGGAAATGGACAGTCAGGTCTGCTATGTAATGTAAAAAAAAACCAAAAAAACCCCAAACAAACAAAAAAAACCAACCTTTTATTCTACTCGGGACTGTGTGGAACATGAGGCATGTGGTTTACAATCCCAAGAACTGCACACCACAACTACCTTTTAAACACTGCTGATTTCTTGGGAAGTAAGTAGCTCCAGTTTGTCAGACATCCCGGAAATCATTTAACATCAGCCAAACACTAAAGCACACAAATGTCTGGATTGCTGTGGCCCAGAAGAATACTGAAAATTGCTTATCAGAGTATAAAAACTGTGAGAATTAATGGTAACAAAGTGTCCAGGATTTTGCTTTCAAACTTCCAGTCCATTACATTTTACCCAGCAGAACTGAGTTGTCTTTATTCTTTTTGTTTTAATGATGATGAAATATATCTTTAGAGAATAAAACCCCTTTCTATTCTTAAAAAAGCTTAATGAAAGGAGAAGATGAAGAAAGATTTACCTCAAAACTCTAGTGAAGGTAGAGAACTCTAGGCTCCAGCACAAAGAGAACTTGAATACCACTTGTTATAAACCAACCTATATGAGGTTTCCCTTGTAAGAATCTTTTTGCCAGTGGTTGGCACCCACAAAAAAATATCCACAACTCAGATATTTATTCAATCATTCATTTATTTTCTTTATTTTTAAATATTAAGGAAGAAATCCATTATCTCAGGCCTTCATTCTAACTGCTGACTTTCCTGCTGTTGACAACAGTGATATTTATAGACTATTAGGAGACATAAATGAATACTGGGATATCTTGAAGCAGAGTTGAAGATGTTGCTGTATCATTCCTATCAGCTCTAAGGGGAAATACAATTAAATCTGCTGCTCTGCTTTAAAAAATCTCAGCAAGTACATTTAAAAACCTGCCTTCTTCTATTCCATACTCATTTTGTTAAAATAGAATATACCCAGAAGACAATTTTCAAGTTGTTCCCAGAGCTCTTTGATGGGAGCAATCTACTTCCCATTAGACCTAACAGTGAGTGTGTGCCTGTGCTGCAGTCCCACATTGGTCTCTCTCTTTCACTTTCCTACTTTCTTTTCTCTCTGTAGGCTTTAAAGTAATTCTAGCTTCCTTACAAGGCCCTTATGACTTTTTACTAGTCTCACCTATGACAAGCATGTGATCTTGTGGTGAAATACCTTCTTTGATATGTGAGATAGGGCAAACAGGGCAATAAAGAGTGCAAAGTGACAGCTTTTCTTGTCCTGTTCTCAGCTTTTATGTCAAAGGAAACATAAATCACTTTTTCACACAGAGATAACAAAAATCATTGATTATTTCAGCAGCTCAGGCTGTCATCAAGAAGGCATAGCTACAATAACCCGTATCCCAGTGTATCTTAAGAACTTTGACTATTCTTGAATTTTAAAATATGCCACATTATATAGATAGTTCCTGTAACTACCTATTTCTGGAAATCATGTGCTTCAGTCATTGTTAAAAAATGGAGAAGGTTAAAAATCTGAAGGCATTATATTGTTATAATATATTGTAGTATAGCCAATTTGTTGACTATTTTTTCCTTTCTTTCTTTCTCCTGCTCATCATTGTATGAGAAAATTTTCAAATGTTTTAGTCTTTGATTTCCTACCGTGGTAATCTTGATTCATTACAGTGAATTCAAAAGTTGAAAACATTCAGACCCATATATGTTATGACCTAATACGAAGAAATATGAGTCTCCTCAGAACATGCAACAAATAATTTTATCTTGAATATATGAATTGACAATTTTAAATATTTTTCAGACATCCATCTTAAGAAAGAGTCAAAAATTATTTACACATATTTTGCCCTCTAAAAGCAAGAGGTGTTTTAGAGAGAGCTGCATTCCCCAGGCTTCATGAAAAAAGCTTGCCCTTGTTATACAGTAGCAACTATCAGGAATGTTCTAAATTGTATTGGTTTGATTAAAGAAGGCATTTCTGAGCCTTTCTACATCAAGAACTACACTTGTTAGAGGAGCAGAACAAATGCCTATTTCCAAGTGCAGCAAAACTATTTCAACTCTTCTTTAAATAGCAAAAAGATGAAAGTATATTTCTTTTTAATACTTGCTAACTTAAATGCTCCCTGCATGTGAACACCAACTCACTTCATCAGTAAGCAAAATGAGCAGTAGTGCATATCTGATTAAAGAATGGTTAAGGTTACCTCTCTCTTTTGGGATTTTATGTATTTTTAATATATATGGAGGAGACCTATATTACCTATAGACCTGAAGTCTGTTGAAGTAGTCAAAATACCTGATAAAATTTTAGAATTCTAATTTTAAAACTTGTGCAGATATAAATGATATATTTATTTTGTTTTCTCATTAAAAAACCAGCTCAACTAGATGATCCTGAATTACTTGTGGGGTTACTTTTATTTATTTCAAAGTTCTTTCTTAAAACCTTTGGTGTCTAGCTAAATCTAGACTACCTCAAACAAAAACTTAACTAGTCAGGCTCTCATACAAGTGGGTGTAGAAGAGACATGGGACAAGAACAAAAGTACGTGTAAATCAGACAAATTCCATTTATCTTCTGCACGATAATTGTATTAAATTGCATATCTATATGTTTTATCACATACCTTATGCTAGAAGAGTTTTCTTTTTCCTATTAAATTACAGTTGAATAATAGAACTCAAGATATTGTACGAAGAACTACTAAGCTGTAATATACAGGAAAAATCATATTTTCTTATTACTAAAACACCCAAGATAAACAATATTTTTAAAGACTCTCATTATAATTACTATTGCATTTATGGACATGAGAATAAATGAGCCAAGAATTTTTCAACATCATAGTATGCCTTGCCCTTAAAAAATTGAAATATGCTTATGCTACAAAATGAAGGAATAATTTTGCCTTCTCAAAAAAAAATTTCTAAAATGGAATTTTTTATAAAGAAGGTTAGATATTTCCATCTCATACAGCCAACTTTATAATTGGATTTTTATTTATGTGACCACTATCTATGTGTCAAAATTCAATTTCCTGTTCTGTGGGAAGATGATCACAACTTTGAGGTTCAGATTATTCCAAGGCAAACCTTGCTTAGTCTGTCTTATAGCTCTTTTTCACTTCAGCATCTCTGAGCAGAGACTCCCAATTTTCAATTTGTGCTGGATATAGCTTGCTCACTATGGACGACAAATAAATGAAGAGTGATAAAATTTTCATGTAATGCACAGATTATGCCACCCTAGAATACTCAATTGGTTCTTACCTATATAATTAATCTAGAAAAAAAGAAAAACTGAATTTGAAGAGTTATGCTTTGAACTTGCTTCCTCACATGTTGATTGATTGCCTTGCTTACCTAGCAGTTGATGCCTTTCAAACATATTACTGGATTAGTTTTCATTTTAAAGAAAAGTTCTCTTTACATATCCTCATGAACATTATCTATACATTATGGTGCAGTTCTCAAAGAAAGGAAGAGAAGAAAGAAATAAGACAAATAGATGATCAACATTCTGTTTGATTGTGAAAATACCTATGAAATACAAGGATTTGTACTTTTTGCATAGAAATTTTTGTTGCCATAACACGAGCATAAAATATTGAGTGTTTTATGATCTGTTCCAAAAACCTTCTTCAGTGAGTGTTCAATTTACTAACAGTTTGTCTCTGGAAGAAAAATACTTACAATAAACAAACAAAAAACAAACATAAAAAAAAAAAAGAAAGAAAAAACCACAAAAAAAACCCCAAAACAAACAAAGAAACAAACACCCAAAGGGAGTAAAATGAAAAAGTGGGAAATTATACACAGAAAGAAAAAAGAAGGAAAGAGGAAAGAGGAAAGAGGAAAGAGGAAAGAGGAAAGAGGAAAGAGGAAAGAGAAAGGATTTAGTTTATTTAAGAACTTCCTTTGAGGCAACCAGAGACTCTACCAGAGTAGGATTTTTTCTGATTGATGATATCTCTAAAATAGCTATTTGGATTACTCTTCTTACATTTATGCCCCATATTCTATAAGGTATTTCTGGTCTGTTCAGAAATTCTTCTTTGCAAGCATCCTGTAAAACATAATTAAGGTACCCTATTTTGCCTTGGCCCAGTATGGAGTTTCTTATAAATGGAGAAATAAAACATCAAATGTAGCTCCATAACCATCTCAAACTGGTTGCTGTGGACTGCATTTTATCTAGAAACTGCAAAGAGTGGTAAGAGAGGGAGCTTCTCTCATTCCTTCAACCAGTCTGAAAAAATGATCAAAAAAAAAGATGAAAATATTTTATAAATTCATCGAGTTTCTGTTTCCTGAATTTTGCAGCACAGGAAACTGTTTCAAACACACAATGATCAAAGACAACCACACTGATCCCTTTTTCTATCCTGACATTGAGTATCAGGGCAAGCCAGCCATGAAATAGGCAGCAAGTTATAATATTCCTGGAGGGACTGATCTCTACAACCCTCTTCAAGACTCCAAAAGGAATTTTTGAAGGACTACCTGCCACTGGACTCCAGATAAAAATCTGTTTTCCATACCTGCTAGCAAAGAAGTTACACTTCTACCTTCAATAAAATTGGCTTTTTGCTTTTTCTCCTGTCCAAATGGCTAAATAGACTAGATACTGATCTTATCTTCTGGTATATTAAAAAAAAAATGGAGTATGTATATTCAGGATATAATTATGAATATGGATAGACAGAAAAGCAGACAGATAAACTCAGGCCCAGGAGAGACAAAGAACTGAAAGTTGGAACAAACTAAAAAAGATCAGGAAGTTCAAGGAATTAAGGTAAAAATTGAAGAAATCACAGAATTGCATGATCAGTCAGGTTGGAAAGGACCTCTGAGATCATCAAGTCCGACCAATGACTGAACCACCTGAACTAACTTGTCAGCTGGGCCATGGCACTCAGTGACACATCCAGTCTTTCCTTAAACACCTTTGGGGATGGTGACTCCACTACCTCCCTGGGCAGACTGCTCCAATGCCCAATCAGCCTGTTTGTGAATAAATTCTTCCTAATGTCCAACCTAAATATCCCCTGGGGCAGCTTAGGACTGTGTCCTCTTGTCCTGTCACTGATTTTCTGAGAGAATTGACCAACCTCTGCCTTGTTATGACTGCCTTTCTGGAAGCCAGAGTGAGCAATAAAGTGGTCACTCCTGAATATCCTCTTCTCCAGGCTAAACACCCCCAGCTGCCTCAGCCACTTCTAGAAGAATTGCGTTACAGACCTTTCACCAGCTTTGTTGCCCTTCTCTGGAGAAAGAGATGGATGAAGAAAAATGAAAATGAAATTTACAAAATTTAAAGTGAAAAGGGAAAAAAGGGTTAATTCTAAAGATTTCAACCCCAAAGACACCAGTAACTTTGTTTCTCCTATTTATTTTTGTAAGAAAATATTTCACATTCTCTTCTAGGTTTAACTAAAGGAACAGAATCTAAAGAAATATGTATATTTGATATACTACTGCTCCCAGAGTCCTGACAATATTGGCTGACATAGTTGCCAGGCCACTCTCCTTAATGTTTGAAAGTCATGGCAGTCAGGTCAAGTCCCAGATGACTGGACAAAATGGAAAAATCACATCCCATTTTTATAAAAAAAAAAATGGAAAGGAGTGTTTTGGGAATTGCCAACTTGTCAGCCTCACCACTGTGCGTGGGACAATCACTAAACAGACCATGCTGGAAGCTTTGCTAAGGCACATGGATAGCAGGGAGGTAATTTGTGACAGCCAGAATGGCTTCACCAAAGGCAGATTCTGTGTTTCCAGCCAAGTGGCCTTCTGGAGTGACTGCATCAGTGGGCAAGGGAATGGCTACAGATGAAATACATTTGGAATTCTGTAAGGTCTTTGACCTGGTCCCCCACAACATCCTTCTCTCTAAATTGGAGAGAAATGGATTCAATAGGTGACCATTCAGTGGATGAAGAATTGCCTGGATGATCACATCAAGAGTGTAGGGATCAGTGACTCAATGTCCAAATAGAGATCAGTCCTGAGTGATGTTCCTCATGACAGGATTATTTTGTCCTGGGACCAATACCGTTTAATATTGTCATGAATGGCATAGATGAAGAAACTGAGTGCACCCTCAGCAAGTTTGAAAATGATATTGAGCTGAGTTGTGCAGCTGACACACCTGAAGAATGGGATGCCACCCAGAGGGACCTGGACAAGACTGAGAAATGGACCCATGTGAACATCATGAGCTTCAACAGAAGTGCAAGTGCAAGGTACTGCACCTGTTTTGGGGAGCCTTCCAACCCAAACTCTTCTATGATTCTATGATTCTCTACTTTATATTATACACATTATACACATGGTACTACGAGTACATTCAAACAACCAATACACCTGCATACATATGTTAAATTTGTGCATACTGTAATAAAATTTTTCATCTGAGTTTACTCATGTAATTGTTCGGAGCTGATCTATCTTAATTAAATCAAGTCTCTACAGTATATCTAATGGCCATATGGAGAAATATAATTGATCTAGCATTCACACTGTACTGAAATGTCTATCTTCTATATAGATCTTCAAAATAAACATTTATCAGGGAGTAATGGAAATTTGTAGGTTTACTGTCCTCATGCTGGAAACAGTGGAACAAATTCTGTGATGTATCATGTTGGTTAGGTTCTTTCATTAGAAAGAACATATGTCTGACCCTGGTATTATTACTTTTTCTTTCAACTTTATTTTTTTTCCTGAATGACAGCATTTAACATCAAGGGAAAACAAGCATCCCCTCTTGCTATACACAAAAGCAACAGCTCTTGTCAGTACTAGGTCATCTGCAAGCTCACTTTTTCTCCTGCTGTTGATGCTAAATAAGTGCAAGGGCTCTAAGATAGATCGGTGATATTGCCGCTAGCAATTGCAACCAAACCCTCCTGGGTACAAACTTACAGCAGTACCTCCTAGTCTTCCTGGAAAATATTTGCAAATGTTTTCACCTTGACCAAACAAGTTAAACTCATAATCTCAGTGTGTTTCTTGCTCATGGAGTGTACTGTCTAACTACCACGAGTGGGAATTGTCTCCATTTCAGACCTTTCTTGTTTTATCAGCTTTCACATTTGGCACTTTTTTATCATGTGCCAAATACGACATAAGAACTAGGGTAAAGTCCTAGGGCAATTTCATCTACAAAGTTTCTAGCACTCTCTGATGAAAAAGAGAAGCAAGCAAAGTGAAAAGTCAATTTTCAAACTGTGTGTGTTCTTTTACTATATAATTTTAATGACCAGAATTGAAAGAGAAATCACAAGACAGAGACAAATGTGTGGTGGATAAGGTATAAATTGGTGTCAGCTATAAAATTTGTAATGAATTGCTGAATTTGATTCCAATACTAGCTGTTGTCATTTATTCACGTCATTCATTAACTAATCCTCAGGTTATATCAAGACTTTTATGAAATATTAAATCTAAAGTGGTATCAAGTGAAAATCAAAAAAAAAAAGATTCCTGCTCCCAAAAGAACTACAGCAAATAATTTCAGCCAGATCACAAAAATTTAGTATTGTGCAAGTGGCAATAACCTCCATATTAGAGGATGTTTAAAACAAAGGTAGCGAGCTAAAGGTGTAGGAAAAAACTTTCAAAGTAGAACGGGTCACTGAATAGAACCAGTTATTTATCTAATATGTATATTAGTTACTCATTTTCCTCTTCTGTTTGACAAGAAAACAAAATCAAGATACCACAGTTATGTCCTATTTTTTTAAGGCTCTTCAGAGTTTTTAAGAAAGGAAAGGAAAGTTTAAATATTAACATTTTATTTAGCTCTTAACACTCAAGTTGAGAAGACTTAAGGGTGAAAAGAATATGTTTATTACATCCTATAATGGTGTCACTGAAGTAATCAAAAAAACTAAAAATTGGGCATATTGCAGGGTTTTCCTGGATATTTATGCAAAAAGACACTCACCCTCCAGGTCTTTCAAATCATCTAAACTTGAAGAAAAGCCAAGAGATTAATTAGGGTAATACTGAATCATATTTTAAACCTCTGAATCTATGTTGTTTGTTTATCTCAAACTGAGGACAGGGACTACTTTATAACTTAGCAACCTACTGAATGGAGGTCCCCATTTTCTTGGGGTTTTTTTGGGGGGTTTTTTTGTTGTTTATTTGTTTGTTTGGTTTGTTTTGGTTTTTCGGTTGTTGTTTTTTTGTGATTTTTTTGTTTGTTTCTTTTTTTTTTTGAGACTGTACTCCAAAACACTGAATTCAGTCTTTTTCTGGGCTTGAAGGAAGACTGGAAGCCAACTCATACTCTCATACTGACTTTCAGTGGTATCATGGTATGCAACTCCCAGCAGGGCTCATGAAATGTCATTCCAAATTGACATTGGAAAAAGCTTACAATATTCTACATTAAAATTGAGGTTATTTCATAGGATTGCCATAGCAAATAATTTGAATTACACAGTGATGCATGTTAATTTTTCCATATCACCACCCAATAAATTCTGCAATTAACCCATGTCATTGCTCTAATATCATGGACTTTGGGGAAATCTTTTCAATTAGAAATTCAACACCAGGAGCTGAGAATTGGAAGGGATGCCTAAAATTGGATTTACTTTGCTTGTTTTCCCTTAAGGTTAAAATAGGCTTTTGAAAAAATGTATTTTTTCTTTGCATCTTTTCTTATGGGTTTTTTCTCTCCTTCCAATGGAATTAATGGATTACACAGGATAAACAGGAATCAAAGAATATTTGTGCATTTATTAAAATGAGAGATAATTAATTTAAGCATCATCATAAATTGAAAAAATACTTTTTTCTGGTCCATTTCATTCTACCAAGGATTTCAAAGTGGATAATTTTCACTAGAAAATTAAAGAAAAAAAAAACAAACCCCAGTGACACTACAAAATCTCTAAAATGTATGCTAATTTCTATTTGGAAATAACCACAACTTAACAGAAGGTGCTTATTGTAAATAATCTGTCAACTGAACTTTCTCTGGAGAGAGGAATAGGATATGTTTTCTATTCTAAAAAGCTCAGCACATGAGAGGACAAGTGAGGAAATATTTATGGAGTTTTGATAGAGGGGACAGATTAGGTGTTTGTGACTTTAGTTCATTTGTTTTGTTGTGGTTTTGTTCTGGGTCTTTTGTTTGTTCGTCTTTGTGGATTTTTGGTTTTGGTTTTGTTTTTTCTTTTTTGTTGTTTACCTCTGTTTTGCTTTCACAGTTGTTTTTGCAGTTTTGTTGGCACTGACCCAGAAACTATTGTTCAAAGTCTGCATTAGTGTGTTTACTCACCCTAACCTGGGTTTGAATGTCCACAAAATTAGAACTGAGTTTCTCAATATGCTTTTATAGTCTTGGTACAGTTATTTCTTTCACATTCCATTTTCATGTTCTCATGCTGAAGGATACAAGATGTCATTGCCCTAGGTTTGGAAAACATGGCTCCAAAAATTCTGTAAGCTGGCTTCAGAGTGATTGTGGCAGCTTAATTCAGATACACTGCTAGAACAGCAGTCAATGGGAGCCTTTACACACTGGGCACCAGAGCAAAAGAGCTCTGCAGAACTTTATGCTGCTTTGCAATACTCCCATAGTGTGACTGTTGTTGGTCTAGGATATTCCCAGGACACAATACATTGGCAGTACAATAATGTTCATTACTCTTCAATACACTTATATTGCTGGCTATTAAAAGTTTAATTAGACTTTAGAGAAAATTATTCAGCCCATTACAATGATAAATGAAGTCTGGCATTAAACAAACTTGGACAATAATCATTAGTTTTATGAAACAGAAATATATTTATTTTGCCAAATGATGTGGCAATCTCTGGAAAAAAAGCTCATGATCTAGTTTTTCTTAGATACAGAATTTCTCATTAGTCAGGAAATTATGTCAAGTTTGTGGGAAAAGCTCCTAAGACTCAGGATTGTGTCCAGTTTCCTTTCACATTTGTGTAGCTCCTACATGGAAAAGTGAACTGTTTATAGGACACAGTTGACAGCTTGAGATTCTGTGAGAGAAATTAAAGCATCTGTCCTCACTGTTCACAGAGCAACTGGACATGCCTTGATGACAAGGGTTTCAAGAGTTTGAAGATGTGAACTTTGCAATACCAAGGGCTCAGGTACCTACAGTGTGTGACATTTTAGCTAGAATTTAATTTATAAAAAAGTATTCCATTTTCTGCAGTGGTCATTCTGGTCCTTGCATGTTAATTTATATTGTGTATTTTATATCTCTGGCTTCAGAGATACTTCACAAAGAAATAAATCTGAAGGAAGAATATGTGATATTAAGTTTAGTTTAAGAAATATTCTAACAATAGGAAGCCAAAGTTTCTAATGTGAGACACTGTTAATAGATTTAGGTATATTATGAAGACACAAATTGCTGCACAATGTCCCCTCCATGTTACTTGTGATGGTGAGATTCTAATTTTTAACAAAATTGTCACAGGCTAAGAAACTAAAAATTCCCACCCATATAAATGGTTAATATCAGCTGGGGACAATTTCCATTTGTTTAACAAATATAAGAATAGTAAAATAAACCCTAAATTCGAGAAAATATTTTAAAATGTATTAGAAAATGTTGTAAATAATTATCTTTTTACTAACAATATCAAGATTGTCACTATAATTGCTATTTTTCTGGTAAATGAAAAATATATGTCAATGCTTATTCTTGTTCAGTACAAACTTTAATTGCTTTGCTTTCTTATTATTTGCATTGCTATGCAAAATCCAATGACCTTTATGTTACATTAGAATATCAGAAAAAATTGGAGAAACATTTCTGTCTTGAGATGAAAAATGCTATTTGTTTTTCATGTTCCAGTCCGCTGTTGGGACTTAAATCCCACATGGATGCATTTTAAACTAAGATCCCAAGAGAAAACATTCTTATTTCTTCTCTCTCTATAGGGATGCAGATGAGTCAGAAAAAATCAGTATTCATGGTCGTGCATAAAAAGATCCTTCAGGATTTTACTCCTCCTTTTTTGCACCTTGAAATTTTAGACAAATATGTCCTGATTCATTTTTTCAGCATTCTCAACATATTTAAAGTTTAAATTACTTTGGATTTTTTTCTTCTTTTTATTCTGTATTTTGTATTAAAATTATGATCTATTAATTAGTATACTAGCAGGAAGAAGCAGAGATGGTTTGTTTTTTACTTTCCTTTTTTTTTTTTTTTAATTTTATGTGCTATTGTAAACTGATTATGGAGAGGAGCTTCTCTATAGACCAAACTTTCCTCATTATTAAAGAGTGAGCTGTTGTCTAGCCCAATGTTGAGTTCTTGAATATGGACAGAGGCAAGAAACTGCAGTGAGAAATCACTAAGGAGCTCAATATTTACTTATGCTCCAACATAAAAATCCTGGTTTCTGTTAAACATCAGGTGTTTAAAAAACCCTTTTATTCTGAAGCTATTATCAGTGAGTTTAGCTTACATATCTATTTTTTTCTAGCCTTTCTCAGTACACAGCTACAATCTCCCCTGCAGTATGTAGGAAGCTATCTGAATTAATGCTTCTGCAATTTACAAAACCTCTTGTGCTACATAATTTTGCTGGATGGAAAAAGATGGAATTAGATCTCTTTTGGCAGCCTCAGTGCAACCACTCACATATGAGCTGTCCTGCTGTTCCCTCTCTGAAAAGCCATTGTGTCTCTATCATTGTAGACTTCAGTCTTGGCAAAACTACATTGCCACAGTGTGATTTCCATGGGCTTTATTTTAAACAGAATTATTTATGCTATTCTTACAGAATCTAAATCATCATGAGAGCCTCCAGAGTGAAGGTTAATTCTGCTGCCAGCAGCTGCAGCTTCGCCCTCTGAAGTTGAATCTGTTGGTGGCAGCAATTACTGGCCATTCCTGTTCCGATAAATTTGTGTTTTCTCTTTGATCAAATATGTCAAGCTTTTAATTCTGTATAATCATTGATTGCATGATGTGCCAGACCATCTTTTTTTATCATCATTCAGATCTGCTGCTATTTTGCAGTCACACAGGTAAATTGCATTGACCTAGAACGTGCTGTTTTAACCTCAGCACCCTTATTGTGAAAGAATGCCAAATGGGTCAGAAATACTATTGCCAAACAGTAGTAGTCTCGAGATGGCATACTAGATGAAATAACAGAAAAAAAAAATTAAAAAAAAAAATTGTCCCAAAATTAAAGTGCCAGAAACTAAAATAAGGTGAAGAAATTGTATCACAAGGAGGAACACAAGGCCTTTGATCTTTAAGAATACTGTGGATCATGCAGAATACCTGTTAAATTTATCTTACACACTAGAGATCTTCTGCAATAACTGAAGAATGCTAATTAATGATAAGCAAAAAGTAATAGGTCAAACTGCATTTTTTTTTTATTTTTTAGTTTGTATCAAGTTTGGGCAGAAATTCAAATATTAAAAAATAATATGTGATGATAATAACAGACTATTAAAAATGCCCAGTACCTCACATACCAGTTTCTGCTACTTATGATGTTTTGATTTCCATATTATGCATTTCCAGCTCAATTTCTAAACAAAAAGAGTGTGCAAATCAACCTTATCATTTTGAAAAATGTCTAGTGGTACTTTACCTATTTCAGAACAGTTTATATTTTATTTTCTGTCCACAGAACAGGAACATTTCCTCCAAACTTTTTTTCATTACAACTCTCTTTTCTCATATTTTCAAGAAATTTTATAGTTCAACAAATATAATAGTCAGCATCTCAAAACGCTCAAATAAGATGGAGCCATTTACTGCCCATTTTCTCTCTATGTATATTATTTTTAAGCATTTACTAATTCAGAAGATAGGAAGCTCCAAGAACAGGAGCATGTTTCCACTGCTTAGATAAATCCTATATTTTTACAAATATGAACATTTTTGCATTCTTAGAATTCCACAGTGTGCTTTCAGCTCTTAAGCCAAAAGTGCTAAAAAAAGGCCAGGTTATATGGGAGGGTTATGTTTGTTCTGAATTGTATCAGTTCAATTTTTGCATTGTTTACTCTCAGAATTTTACACCTTGAAACCATAACTTAGAAACACCATTTTTAGATGTGAAGCAGAAAAATGTCGTGAGGCTCTACATGTCATATTTTCACATAAGAGAGGAAAATTGCTTGGCTCAACACCAGACAGGGTGGTATATATCTTTTGACCATATCCAGTAATGTATACTTCATTTTATAGTAACTTCTAAGACTTTTGTACAAATTTAGCTGTAGACTTGCTCTTTAACAAGCCCTATTTACTGTACATGACAAGTTAGAAGTTCAGCCATTTTTCAACAGTCTGAGTGATAAAACATGGTGATATTTTTGAGATCGAATTTTAGCACTGCAAAAGTTCTAATAGAAAAAGGAGTGTTTTTCAATGGCAAAATCAGAGAGAACAATAAAACACATTTAAAACAGGGTAGAAACTAACAAAAAACATTTCCAAACAGGAAGAAAATTTTAATGTATTTGAAAGTATTCAAAACAGTGCTCTTTGTTGTTTTTTTTTCTGGGGCTTCTTCTGTTGTTTGTTTCCTTGTTTAATTTATTTTGACTTGGGTTTTTTACTGCTTTGGTCAACCTTCATTCACACTCATGCTTGTTTTTTACACTCCAGTAGAACAAGGATATTTAAATTCCCTCCTTGTTGTTAAGCTGCACAGAAGGAGCAATTCTGATAAAAAGCAGCAGTGCAAAGCAGAAAAGATATAGCAATGACAGTATACGTAAGATTACTCTCATTTAGATTAAAATTTTTCATCTCTTTTAGTAATGACCCTTCATTTGGTCTGAATTACTTTTGGTTAACCCCTACATTTCAGCGTTTAGTTATTTGGTTATGCAAGGAATGATATTTAGCCATTCCAAATTGTCATCATTTTTGGGAAGCATCTAATAATTTTATTCACTTGCAGGAGCTATCTGGCTTTTTACTATTTCACTGTCTGCTATAAATACTTTTCAACACTTTGTATTCTCCCATACTCTCAGTAGGGGCCATAACTAGACTTTGAAAATCCAAATAAGTACCATAATGTGGCTATACGCTTTTCACAATGGAGCAATAGTGTACTGGCATATGGCAGTTCAAACCACAATGTATATTTTTATAAGGGTAGCTATTGGTCTCCACTGTGGGGTTATGGACATCCAGAGAGTAAACAGTTATGTCACAGGAGTTTGACAGGAATTCGGCAGGAATTTGACAGAAGTCCTTTTCATGTACATTGGAGATGAACAGACATACACAGGTATCATTCAGTTCATCTTAAGGTAGACAGAACGAAATGCCAGAGAAATCATATCCTATAAGTACACCTCCATTCTATTAAAAATGGAGCATACAAGAGTGTAGCTCAGTATAGATGTACAAATTGTAGACACCAACATCAGCCAAGACAATTTCCAACCTTTATGTGTTTCTTGTTCTAGTACATTAATGGAGCTATCCTAGGGCAGGCAAATCTTTTGAAGGTATTACACTCTCAGGGAACAGGGGAGTTTCCCGTCATTTTGAATGGCAGATCAGAAGTTAACCCATATATAAAACTTTCATTATCAGATATTAAAAATAGTGACAGTGTTTTGTGTTTTCATTATCAGAAATTAAAAATAGCAAAATGTGTTTGTTGGAAAGTTTTTGTGGATTTTTTTTTTGGGGGGGTGGTTTTTTTTTGGTTTAGTTTTCTGATTTTCTCGGCTTTTTGTTTGCTTGCTTGCTTTTAGTGTTAAAAGTAATTCCACAAATTAACGAAAACTTAAATGCATTGTTCAGGTTTATCAAATAACTTCCATCATACCTCTAAAGCAAGATTTTAAAATACTTAATATCTAATTAATGCTTTTTCTGCCAAAATTTGTTAAATTTAAAATCATACACTTCATTTTTTTAAATGAAAATTTAATTTTTTTAAAAAAACAGCATTGACATTTCTGTTGCCTCTGTATTCTAGAACTAAAACCGTATTTTTTTTGAATGAGGTTATGACATTTATTATGGAATATGCTAAAAATTTATTTAATAAACACCTATTTGCCTTTAAAAACACCTGTCACCTTTTATCTAAACATAAACTTTCAGTGAAATAACTTTGCAGCATATTTTAGCCACAAAGTTGTTTTTCTGGAAATTTAAACTCTTAGGAAATTATAAATTATAACATTTACCTCAGTGCACTGGTTACAAAATCACATGTAAAGCTGCAATGAACTTCATTACAAAGATGCTTAGAGTTACTTTTACAAGCTTTCCTTAGCTTTAACAGTACATGACAGTACACGCATATAAGCATCTTGTGCACTCAGTTATTTGTTCAGCACTAAGCTTAATCAGGGAGAAATATTATAATTATAGCAATATCTTCTCAATTTGTATATTTAAAAAATGTAAACAGACAAGCCTTTTTCTTTCATTCTTAATTTCAAAGACCTATTTAAACAAAGAACGAAAATTCATCTACAGTAAAGCAAGATGTTTTCTCCTAAACCTGTCTCAAAACCAAGAATGTAGCAAATGCAAGAGCCAGAGATAATCTAGGTTATGTTATCTTTTTGCCATTTCACTTCTGCTGCGGTGAGATTGTCACCACAAAATTAAAACAGGCTCTTTACCCACAAAGGTTTAGAGGATTTATGCACTGATTTCTTTCAAGAAGTGGATCTGCATATCAGGAGTTCACATACACTCTCATGTGCAGCCTGAGGGTTCAGTTGTGCTGCACTGCTTGTCTGTGTGAGACACACTGTGCAAAGCAAAGCTGGCAATGAACCGTACAGCGGATTTCTCATGTGTGCAGAAACACAGCTTTCCTGAGGGGTAAATTTCTTACCTTCAAAGGAGGAAATTATTGTACTTCTGATCACCCAGATGTGGTCTCAGAAAGTTTGGATCCCATAAACTCAGACCTAACTCAACTGTGCCCTGTATGCAGTGCACTGAGTCACAGGGTGAGGGAAAATTCCTTTCTATCATTTTTACTCAAAATATCTAAGATCCTCGCAAGGACAATATTTTTAGAGCTGCTTCCTAGAACATGTGGACTGCGAGCAGGACCCAAGAGAGGAGCTGATGTGCAGACAGCACCAATGTGTCACCAGCAGAGGCCAGCAGCACCAAACTACTGCCCAGCCAGGGAGCAAGGGATACACGGGAGAAGAGCTCCTGCAGGTAGCTCTTGGAGGGAGCAATAGGCAAAATGGGACACGCAGGGCAGTGAGGTAACCACAGAGGAGATTAGCACTTTCAAAAGCGCCACACAAGCCAAGGGACAATGCATATATACAAGAAGAAGAGAAAAATTTGGAGGAAGATATCAAAGTTTCACAAGCACTTGGCTGCCACTTCCTTGCAAGAAACACTAATATTTTAACGGGCAGGCGTAGAGAAATGAGCAGAAAAGGCTTGGACTACTTCACTTGAAACCATTGCAGCTTCCCTGTCAGACCCTTTAGCAGTAAGCCATAATGCACAACACTATGAACTGCAACGTAACACTTGCTGAAGGCATTGCTCTTCATAAGAGCTGATATTATAAAGGTAAGAAACACAAAAATAAACTACCTCCTACCACCTTAGTGAAAACTACGCTTTTTTTCCTAATCATTAAGTCCTAGAATAAGAATTACCTAGTGTTCTACAGAAATTTTTTTTTCAGAGCGAAGGGAAGACTGCATACATAAGAAAATTAGAATTTGCTCTCAGTCCAAATGCAGTTTAACAACCCATTAGTGCAAGATATTTGATTAATCTAGAAAAACCCTTCACAGGTAATATCAAAAATTCTCATTCACACTTCTTAATTAAAATCTTAATAAATGATAAATAAAGTTAAGGCTACCAGGGAGATTTTCTGCCATGCCAGGATATTAAATACCAGAGGAATAAAATTTTTTGATAAATGAAACTGAAAGTGGACAGGCTTCTGCAACATATAACTTCTTCATTCTTGTTAAGACTTCATATACTTATAAAAGTCATGCACTTGGTTTTTTAGAGGTTGTTGAATATGGGGAACCATATTTGTCTGATACTTTACTTTGTGAAAAGAACATCATGCTTTCTTAATACTATTTTTATTGAACTAGCACTGAGAAATAGGTAGAGTGGGACTTAAAATTAAGTAACAGATAAAAGAAGTGAATGTGTTCTTTAATCTTGCAAGTGGTCATATCAATTATACTTCTGATAGAGATCTCCTTTGATATGCATTGTGAGTGACATTAGTATATTCTAATTGTGGAGAAATATCCCCCTATAAGATAAACACAGAAATAGACCAGCACTTATTCTAGTCCTGTTGAAAGTGGCCCTTCTACTTCAATTTGATCTAAACAGGAATAATCTAGAAAGATTTCAAAAGAAAAAAAGAGTTCAAGCTCTCTGGTAAAAAGAAAAAAAAAAAGCTATTCTTGATATCATTGTGGTTTGGGTTTTTTTCTCAGGTTGCAAAGACAATCTTTAAAGTAGCATGTGTTTTTAACCTATCTCTGACTTTACACTGATGGATAACTCTAGACTTCACAATGATAAGTGGATACTTGTTCTTTCAAGCCTTTGAATGTGACACTGAAGACATCCTTTCCCATTTGTGAAATCTAATTATATCCTTTTTTCTATGTATGTTTAGCTATAGACAGTTCCATACTTGTACACCATGTCAAGTCGAAAAGAAAAGAAAAGAAAAGAAAAAAAAAGAAAAGAAAAGAAAAAAAAAGAAAAGAAAAGAAAAAAAAAGAAAAGAAAAGAAAAAAAAAGAAAAGAAAAGAAAAAAAAAGAAAAGAAAAGAAAAAAAAAGAAAAGAAAAGAAAACGAAACAAAACAAAACCAGAAGAAGCCTAAAAACAACAAAAAAGGGGGGGGAAACCCCAACAAAACCCAGGACAGTTAAACAATTTACAAAAGAGTTGTAAAGTTCCTGGTGAATGAAGAAGAAAGTCTGAAGACCAATCTAGATTTTCAATGGGGGTCACAAAAATTATATCGAATATGTTAGATATGAGAAGACAATTCACAGAGAAGTATAAAAGACATTACATGAAAATGCACCTCAAAGGCTGGGTAAAACTTTGTTTGAGTGCTGCTCTTCTTTAAATGTCCATATTGTGATCTATCTTGTAATTGCAAAAATTTCCACATCATACCACATAGTTTTATAGTTTTCTGATTAAAGGTTTAATGGATAAGTCTATTGTTTGTCTATGCTATAGCTTTAAAATGTAATCAGAAAGCCTTTGTTCCATCAGAGAAGATAAAATGATAAAACTAATATCCCAGTGGTGAAAATTGACTAGTAAAGCTACACAAAGCTTATCTGATTGAAGAAAATTTCTCATTTTCAGTCCAGTAAAGAAATGACTCTGAACCAATGGAATTCAAATTTCGTTATGCCTCTTATACACTGAATAAGAGAAGGTAATCCCATCTTTGTAGAGGAAAATGCTAAAATGCTACTCTTTTCAATAACCATGGAGATGGAGTTACCTATTCCCAGTCATTCAGTCACCAGAACTGCCCAGAACTTTATTTCACATTTCCTTGGTTGCAAAAGGGAACCACCAAGTCCCTAGATTCTGCTACAGCTTGCTCAGTAGCTGTCACTGTGCTCCAGGTGGAGAAGTATGGTTAAGAACCAAGAAACTCTAGGAACAGTCGGTTTTCAATTTTTTGGAAGCAAGCTAAAGAATCATCTCCCCACAATTAGATAAAAATATCCCAATTGCAATTCCATCTAATTATTGTGAAAATTATTGTGAAAACTATTAAGCTGCACCAGAAACCATAGAGAAAATAGGAACATATTTTGGCCTCAGATTCTTTAATATATAATCACAATGCCAACCCACTATCCCACCTCTAACAGGGGCAAATCCCTTAGTTGTTGGAAATAAGAAGTTACATTAAAGAGGGTTCAAAATTTCATGGAAGTAATATTTATACCACAGAAATACATAAAATAAATTTAGTGGAGCAGCAAATACCCTTCTATACTAGAACTATTCTAGAACTTCAAGGGGTAAAGAAGTATCTTACTTTAGCAAAATTGAATTATAAACCATGTAATAAAAACACTCTTTAAATATAGATATTACTCTTAATTTCAAGATATGTTCCCTTGCATGTAACTTTTTTTCCAAATAATTAAAACTGCTTCTTAAAATGTTCTGTAATGAGTAGCGACACACTAGTGCTGCACAGTTAAAATAGATTATTTTAAAATTGAATCTAAAGGTACTGTAATTCACATTCATTAAAAGACTAGACATTTTTCAAGTAAATTAAACTATTCTATAAAAATCAATTCATGGTACAACAGTAACATATTACAGATCTGCAGTTAAAATTCAATCATTTAAATGGGAGAAACTCTAATCCAGCAGTAATAATTCTATTGACTCAACAACACTTATTCAAATTTAAGAAAATAAAAATACCCACCCTGCATCTGTGACACCATCCCAATTATCTTTAGACTCAGTAATTGTTTATTAGCCATGAAAAGACAGATTATTTTATAGACAGCAATCTGAAATATACATTGAGGATTGGAGAAAAAAATTTACTGGGAGAAACACTTTGAACTTCCATCTATAGATTTTGGTCCCAGTATTTGATATTTGACATAAAATTAATGGTTTTATGTCAATTTATTAGCTTAATGAAATGCATCAGATGATCTGGAGATATAATTGCATATGAGTTTATAATTTATGCTATACTTTTACTGAAAACAGAAACTAATACATGTTATTTTCAGAGTTTCAGTTTAGGAGTTTTCTTTAGGTATGTTTGATAGATGGAGGGGAGTTGCAAAAGTGAATTTTTTTGCCTTTTTAATACTAAACTTTAAGCATCAGAAGGCAGATTTCACAAAATTGGCAATTTAACATATTGCTTAAACATTAACATAAAGTACCTGAATTCCACCTTTTGTTAAGAGTAACACCATCTCCCATTGCAGAGCTTGCATTCAGTTTCATAGATCAGTGTGAAACCAGACGTTTCCCATTCCAAATGAGGTGAATATGATAATAATTTTGACTTTAAGTGGCTTATCTCTTCTTCTAAAAAATTCAAAATGGATTGTTTGAACGATATTAAACTTTACTTTCTGTTGCTACAACATAAAATTATTTCAGTTTTCATGCACAAAATAAAGAGAAAGAAAAAGAAAGAAGAAAAGGAAAGGAAAGGAAAGGAAAGGAAGAAAGAAAGAAAGAAAGAAAGAAAGAAAGAAAGAAAGAAAGAAAGAAAGAAAGAAAGAAAAGCACACTGAAATCTGACATACTTCAATTATTTTATCTGAACCAGGTCAACTGCAGTGGTGATTGAACTTTGCACACTGAAGAAGTTGCAGAAGTCAACGTCATCAAGACATTTTCTACTTTTAGTTTTCAAGACTATGCATCAACAAATTAGGCAGGATAAGGCAGTAGAAATGTTCAAGCACTTGTTACATATGATGGATTTTTCTGTTTTAAGTGTGTACTACATAAAGTTGCTTTAGTATCAAGTGCTTTTCAAACAAATGAAATCCATATTCTTAATAGCCATTGTCAAGTTCAGTTTTATCTGGATGTTACTGCACTTCAAAAGATCCTGATACTTAGCTCATTCTGCAGTGCCACAACATTGAAAGACTGAAATCAAACTTTGCCAAATGTTGTTTCAGGCAGGCAGTTGAGTTTCTTAGGACCATTGCTTGTCAGAAGAAATTTAAATTTTTACCAGGTCCACATACCACCACAGATAAGAAACATTACATTCTCTTACACTTTTATATTCTAGTGGAGTTATTTCCTACCTGTGTTTTAAAATGTTTAGCTGTTGAGATATTTTTCCAGGAAATATCTGCCTTTGGGTAGATAAGAGGCAAATGACGTTCAGCCTGATTAAAGACTTCACTGTGAGCAGACAAGCACTTACAGTTTGATTCTATGTTACCTGCCATTATGACAATGGTTGACAAGAAAGCAGAGTTTGCTTCACACCTACTCAAACGCATGGAGACAAACCAAGAAGAACATTTATATCAAGAACTCTTTAAAAGAAGCAGTCAATAAATTGTATCCCACTTGTGAAAAAGAATCACTGTATTGCTTGAGGGCTTTGGGAAACCAAAGAAAGTATCTTTGGGTATATAGATTCTAACTGCAATCAGATGAAAGCTCCTTGATGACACTTAGCCATAAAATGATTCAGATAAACAGGAATGCAAATTGTCTGATGATCAGTAGGAATACTTCCATTAATATGTGTGACAGAGTAAAGAACAGTAACTGAAATTGTGATGGCTGACTTCTTATCTCATCTGCCATTATCTCTACCAGATGCCCAGATAAATGATGATATAGAGTACTTGCACAATATCTACTACAGTGCAGGATAGCAATTTAGCACTACAGTTTACATCTCATTCATCTGAAAACTATCTGTTTTCCTGAAAACAAGGTGGCCCAACAATCCCAAATTTTTTTATTTATTTCTGCAACAGCATTCTACTCTGTTCTATAAAATGAATTTTTCTTACAAAATATTTGTGGCAAGTGTGGTCACTGTTTATTTTTCAATGGATACAATTGTTTCATGGAAAGCATCAACTGTTGGGACAAAACTGTAACTATGCGGACTGTGCTGGTGGCCAAGATTGCCTATTGAAGTTAAAATTGTCTGTTTGAAGCCGGTCTTATGCAAAAAAATGCATGCATTTATATACTGCAATTACAAAATCTTCCTCAATTTTAGATTTTTTTTTTTTTTTTTGGTTTGTACTTAAGGTCACAACTGACATATCTGCTATCCTACTGCCTTGGTAGATTATCTAAAATTTATGAACTCAACTTGAAACACATATACTGATTAAATGATAAGATTTTCAACATGCAATATATGATCTCATTTTTTTTCCTGAAGATTGTCAAAATCTTATTTTTATCAGAAGGAGAGGTTTTATATACAGGCAGTGAAGAACATTCCGCCTTCAAGACAACAGAGAGGTTGAATGCTTGAATAAAACTTTGAAAAGATTGCTAACCTGTAAGGAAAATTTTGAAAATTCTTCTCTACGGACCTTCTACAAAGTTACAAGGTTACACGTCTTCCAGCAATTCAAAGAACACCTGCTGATTTACTGCATGAATGGAGAATGCATACAAAGCAAGATGTTAAAATGTTAATGGATTACTATTGACTTATCCTGAAAGATCACAATCATTATAAGACAGAGCAAAAAAATCCAGCAAAGAATTGAAATATACACAGACTTTTAAATACCTTAAAATACACATTTGTGAAATTATGAAAACTCAGAAAGATTATGGAAATAAAGTTTCACAGAGTATTTCTCTGCATTTGTTTTGACTGCTCCTTGTTTCATTCCTCAGCAATAGGAAAGACGGGCAGAACAACACTAAATTTTTCTCCCTCCTTCTGGTTCAGATCCCCAAAAAATATTTTTGCTTTTCACTATCAAATAGACTCATGTCACAGGTCTTGTCCTATAGACCATACTCTTCACCATGAATTAAAAAAGTTTATTTTTGAAATCCATCAGAAGAACATTTTATGTACTTCCAGCACTCAAAGTACTCTGTAGCAGCAGTTGATCAGCAGGTAGGGGGGAACAATAATTCTGTTGAAGCAGATCACATAAAAGGGAATATCTTTGTTCAATCACCTAAGGAAATTGCCACCAGCCTATACCATACCTATGCCATCAGCCTGGTTGAGACCGTATCTCAAGTCCCATGTTCAGTTCTGGGCCCTTCACTTCAAGAAAGACATTGATGTGCTGGACCATATCAGAGAAGGACAATGAGGTTGATGAATTTTTGAAAGAGTAAGTCCTGTGAGGGGCAGCTGAGGGAGCTGGGGGTGTTTAGACTGGAGAAAAGGAGGCTTAGGGGAGACCTTATTGCTCTCTACAACTCCCAGAAAGGAGGGTGCAGCCAGGTGGGGTTGGCTTCTTCTCCCAAGCCACCAGTGACCGGACAAGAGGAAGTGGCCTCCAGCATGCCAGGGGAGGTTCAGGTTAGACATCAGGAACAATTTTGTCATTGGAAGAGTTGTCAAGCATTGACATGAACTGCCTAGGGAGGTAGTAGAGTCACCATGACTGGCAGTATTTGATAAACAGCCGGACATGACATCTAGTGCTTGGTTTGGTTGTCACAGTGGTGTTTGGTCAAAGGATAATTATATGAAGTATAGGACTAGATCCTGTCTCTCAGTGTACCTAACATAAAAGAACTGTAATATCTAGGCTCTATCTTGTATATGTATGTAAAATTGCTCATCTCTTACTTTACAGATACAGTATAATGCTTTTACTCACCAGCTGTATTTTGGTAGGTTGCTCTCTGCTATTCAGTGCAGAACATGGAGTGTGACAGGAACCTGACTTTAATCAGTATTGTCCTAAAAAAAGAAAATGGAGATTAGGCACATGTATCCTGAAAAAGAGTGGTTTGCTATTCCTGATGTTAATTTTAAACCACAGGTCATTGCATTACTTGGCCTTATTAGCTGGCTAGCTGTTTACTGACTGTAATTACTTAGTATTAGAATAGATAAATTCTACCTTCTGTACAGTAAGTCTATCAAAAAAACTTATAGAGTTGTTGCATTGGTTCTTCTGAGTAGAGGATGTCACTCAGTTGCTATTAGCCAAAAAATTGAAGCAGAAGCCTTAAGATAGGACGTGGATCACTATTTCTGACTGGTATTCATGTTATTTGAAACTGAAAGTAATCTATAGTGATGTAATAGACTTATTATAATCTATACATGAATTTCAATTCAGATATGCAATGTTAGAAAAGTCATCTGCAGCCAGAAAGAATAGACACGGTTCTTAGTTTATGTGCTTGGAAATCTTTTAGCATGGCTGCATTAGACTACAGGTGCATCTTAGCTCAGAGCTCCTGTTGGAGACCTGCCACCTTACATCACTGGGTGCACTGTCACCAGGTGTTAGCAGCCAAAATCCCCTCAGATTCCAAACAGATTGAACATGCTCCTATACCCACACAGAGGGAGTTGTTCCTGCCATTCTAGCTGTCCCCTTCTATGCATTGTGCATTGACTATGATCAGGCCTTAAAGGGGAAACCACAGGACAGCCTCCTTGTTTAATTGCAGTGAATTGCCGTAGTTATTAACCTACATTTCTTCTTAGCCAGAGGTGAAAGAAAAAGAGCCTTCCTATCTGGAATTCAAAATTGTTAAGAGAGAAGAAACAAGAGAACAGAATTTGAAAAGGAATTGATTTGGAAGATGATCTGGAGGTGTAGTGCAGGGGGGATCATAGGTTGCTAAATTTTTCACACTGGGCAAATGTGACTGCAAGAATATTTGACTTTAGGATTAAGGAGATTTTTAATGCAAAAAGGCTGAAAAGCTTTGGTACTTCAAATTGTGCCAAATCAACTCACTTTTCTAATACAAGATTTTACAAATTACAAGTGAGATAGAGGTCAAGACAAATTTTATACTGAAAAGAGTGATACATCTTACCTTTCTCTTTTTTACATCCCACATATAAGATAGACAGAAAAGAGTAATGACTAAATGGAAAAGAACTGGAAATGTTTATCCTTCCTTTTGTTCAGCAGGGTCAAAATCAGAATATCAACAAGATGTATGGTACTTCTGAAAAAATAAATAACATTTTGTGAAGTGTAATCAGAGTAATTGAAACCTAAAGCTTGTTAATCTACAGTGGTTTTCATCTTCAAAGCACTACAAACACAACAAATTCCTAACTATTTCCCAAAGCATGGAGTGTGCCCCATGAGAGGACTGATGAAGTAGAGGTAGCAGGCACAGAATGACCTCCAAATTGCTCTCTAGAGTCTCTGCTATCATTAGTCACAACAGAGTGTAGGTAACATTTTCAAAAATATCTCTGTGATTTAGGAGCTGCCAGGCTGGTAGGTGAAATCTGGCAAAATTTCTTTAGCATCTGAAGATGGCAACACCCCACAGTGATCTGTTTCCTGCCTCAGTTCAGAGTTAATTCCTCTAAAACAAGCTCAGATGTTTCCTTCTGTACACATGAATCAAAATCCTATATTTTCTAAAACTTTTCAGACACAGGAATATATAGATGTGTGTCCTCAAGGCACCGGTGTACATTGGGTGACTAAGTTTTGTTGCCTCCCATCATTCAGTCTCAAGTTCTCAAAGGTATTTTGGTATCTGCCTTTGGGGAAAGAAAAAAGAAAAGGGACTAGACCTAGGCACCTGGAAGAAGTTATTGATTTTCAGAAGCTGACATTAGGTATTTTAAACTTCTCAAGCTTATGAATTAGAATCTCAGAAAACTGTTTCAAAGTTTTCCCTAAATAAATATGCTTTCTAGGAAACTAGTAGGTACTAAATAAATCTTTTTGTCGTGAATAGGGATCTTAGAGCCTATACTGTTGCACAGTCCAAAATTATAAATTGCCCTAAAACCTACCAAGAACATCAGGATTCAAAAACTCTCTGGCTTTCTGATTCTTACAGTCTGAGAAGCAAGTACAAGGCCTTGTCCTTCTTCAGCTGCCAAGGAGATGGGGTTTTTCAGTGGCCATTTGATTAAAAATGGGAACAGTTTTAGGAATGGGAACTAATGCCTCCTTTATGTTCCCTGCATTACTCATTATACTTTCTTCCAAAGGGAGAATGAATGTCAAGGCCAGGTCTAAGAGGAGAGAGCTATCAGCTCAAATCTTCCAAGCCTGAAGGAAAGGACATCTCAGCTTTCCTGACACAGCACTGTCCTTGCTGAGAGTTCATGAGAGTTCAATGAGAGAAGTATAGTTTAGGTTTCTCTCAGGGCTTAGATGACATTTAAGAAACAGATTAAAACCAGTATACTCCTATAGTGTTGGTGTCCCCCTTTTTTTTTTTTTTTTTTTTTGCACGGTGTGTAATTTTAGATGTCTCCGCAATGTTCATGATATCAGCAAAGTGGAGTGTTAGACTTCTGTGCCTATTCTTGTCTTCAGCTCCTTTTAACCATTATAGTTCTGCTAAAGTATTTAACGTTATGGCCAATAAGAAAGCATTGAAAAATCACATTGATTTTCTCTCTATGTTTTCAAAAATGAAATAACTACCACTTAAAGGACATTTTCTTTTACAAGACAGAAAAAAAGACATGATGTGGACCTGGAGGTTTGCTGAATTGAATCAAGGGGGCATGATTTTCCTGATAAAAAGGGTATTTTTCAGAAGTTTTCTTATTAAAGTTTGAGCTCCTGACATGGTTCTGAGTACAGCAATGCTTTTTTGCAAACGCATTTTGAAACATGAGTGAAAAATCTCTAAGGATACACCATAAAAATGAACGCAAAGATGATATTATTACATGAAGCTTTTGTTTCAGCTGCATGTGTTACAAATACCTTATGGCAAAACAAAGAAGTTATGAAACTGTGTATAAGTGATAATCTCAGCTGCTCAGAAATTGAACCAAGATTTTATAAAAAGACTTGACCAGATTAAAATACCTGTGAATTTATTAGTTCTTAAGCTCTATTTATTACATATTTCATATTTGTTTTCTACGTTTTGAATATTTAGCATATAAACATTATTTTCTCTAAAACTCGAGACCAATAAATATTTTTTTATTTTGAAATTAAAACTGAGACTCTCTTGAAATATAATAATGTTGAAATCCACAGCTTTAGGAAAAACACCAAATATTATAACAATAAAAATATCAGCATAGGCAACACTGTTCTTGCACAATGAATTAGCTACTCATAAAGTTCACTTTATAGAAGTAAATAATGTACCTTAAATTACAAAAGCAGTTAAACATTTTATAAACACTCACTTTGTTGGTTTGAGTGCTTCACAGCAATTTCATCCTTTAAAGCTTCTCTCACGTTTCTTTGCCATTATCGGAGAGATCATCTGGGGCTTGTTTAGCTTTCAATATCTCTATTTAAACATTTCTTTTCTCTCTTTCCTCTTAAAACTTGAACAGCTTCTGTTATTCAACAGCTTAGTGGTAGGAAAGAATAGAAAATACCTATGCATGTAGGAATTTTTATCCTTTCCTGAAGATGAATATACAAATACATTCTGGAACCAAGTAATAGACTAAGACATTTTACTTTCTTGATATATATTATGAACAAAGAGTCTCTGTACTTGACACTGGGCGTTAATTCACTTGAGGAATGTCTAAACAGCCTTAAAACTGAAAACAGCTGTCCTATCAACACACAGATGCAGGCAAGGTAGATATTTAGAACTGGGACTTAGACATAAATCCATGCAATACTCTGCAGGAAGGGAGGAAAAATTCAACCATTACCCTTGGGGCACCTATTTGTGTTTTATGTGCAGCTTGTCAGCAACGCTTAGTAACTCAAGATCATGCTAACTTGGCAACATGTCTTCTGGTTTGGAAATTATCCCATTCTTCAGGCTTAGAATACATCCAGAGCACATTCATTTCCACCTGGAAGTAACTGTGCAGCTGTACCTTACAGCTGAGATATGGGATACTAGGGCAGAAGGGAGATACTGCATTCCCTGGTTTGTCAGTAGCAGCTGTTTGGCTCTCAGCAGTTGCCAGAAATCTAAAAGTCACTGTCAGTTTTCTCTCTGATTCTGTGTATCCTGTGGGCTTTTAACTGCTCAGGAAAATAAGATTCCCTTTAGCTTTGCTGTCTTTGGTTTTACTACATTCATAGATCCACAAAAAGGACCTTTTATTCCTGGGGCTATTGTGGCCATCGCATAGCCAGTAAGTATGTCTCCAAAACTGATGTTAATCCCTGAAGCCTTTTAGCAGTGTCACAGAACCAGCCTGGTGTATCAGGCTTGACTGAACCAGGGTTTACAGTGAAAAGAAGTGGAAAAAAATAATGGGTTATCAAGTGAATTCTATGTATTCTGAACAACAACCAAAACAAATTCACAATTTAAATAAAACAAAACAAAAAAACAAAGCAGGGCAAGGCAGAAATTCATAATATATTAAAAAATCCAGAATGCAAATTCTATTCCATGAAAAAAAACAAGCAACTCTGAAATCTTGGCAAAAAGCTCTAATAGTGTGCATTTGAAGTAGTCAGATGCTACAGTATGCGTGCATGTTGGTAATGTTTTAGAAGGATAGGCAGTCAATGTGTCAGGGTGGTGAGTGCATTGGTCAGCCTTAGTGACCCCAGTCAGCCTTACCTGAGGCCTCCACCCACAACCATGGGCCAGGAGATGTATTTAAGCTCTGTCCTAGGTCCTTTCTCTCTCCCTAAGCTATGGTACTCTGTCTTGCTCAGCCGTGCCTGGCTACAGGAACCTTGGGACTGGAGTTTGAGCTGGGGTGGCTTGACATTGGTTCTGCCTGGGTAGATCCAATGCTCATGATTGTCATTGTGACCCATGGACTGACCTCAGACTGCCCTGTGAGTTGGGCTTTGGGTCACCATCTCGGGTTTTGTCCTGGTTTGGTACTGTGAGATGAGGCTCTGGCTTCTACCCCTCCTGGCCATGATATCCCCCTTTGGCTTCCCAGCCCTCAGGGAGAAGCTGGTCCTTGCTGTTCCCTGAGAGGATAGAAGTCCAAGTACTAAATGGTCTCTCACAAACTTCATCTTACTTTCTTTTAGTGACATTTTTAGTTTTTATACCATAATTAACTGCTGTAAGCTAAATAGATAAAAGGTGTGTCTAGCAAAAGAGGCTGAATGCCTGAGATTTTGATCTCTAGTAGTAGGAGTCAAAGTTATGTTTGTAAAGTGCTGTAGAAGTATGCCAGCACTAAACCCAGTCTTCTACTGTTTCCCTGCAGGAAGTATTTCTGGTATGTAATATACGTATTTCATGTGTACTCTTCAGCCAAGTTGAAATGATGAAGAGAAAAGCATGCAGAGTTTGAACTGCTTCTTAGTTATTTGTCAACAGACATTCTTGAAAGTAAAATGAAAACTAAAATGCCTTAATCTATATGAATCATATGAGTGATGCCAAAGGAATGTGCTAAAAATGTCTCTCTAGGCATTGTGAAATAGGAAAAACAGCTATTTGCATGGGGGATGCTCCATGTACTACTTCTGTATAGACTAGAAAAGCTAGAAGACACTTGAATTCCTGGTTTGAGTCATATCATAGCACAAGGAAACCTTGGTAACTCTCAGAGGATTTAAAGGGTTTTAATAGCTTAGTTTCTTGGTTGTGGTGGTTTGGGGGTTTTTTGGGAGGGGAAGTTGGTTTTTTTTTGGGTTTGTTGTTGTTGTTGTTGTTTTGTTGCTTGTTTTTTTTGGTTTTGTTTTTGTTTTTTTTTCCTTTTTTGGTTTTTAGGGTTCGGGGGTTTTTTTTGTGATCTTAGAGTAAAAATGCTGTAGAATAGATGAATTATACCACTGGGTTCCCATACAAAGCTTGGTACAGACGAGCTGTCTGCTCTACCTCAAAAAACTGGATTTCAATTTTGCAACTACATTCAGGTGTGCTTTCTAATGAATGAACATGAAGAAATCCCTTTTACTTCTTTTTTCTTTGTTCATTTTTATAATTGAAAAGTCTTTGTCCGTTTGGCACAGCAAAGCTTTATTGCCAATTTTGATGGTGATGACTGTGAAATTAGAGAAGAGTGAAATGCACTCTCTTGAAATTGATGTCTAACTTCTACTGAGTGTAGGAATTTATCCCTACACAAGAATTTCCTAAGGACTAACTTAGGAGAATCCAAAAGATGTTAAAGAGTTGGAAATTTGTTTTCTTATTACAACTTTTCATGCTTTGCCTAGGATCCTTTGCATTTTGGCTGTCTGAAACAAGGAGAACAGTAAGAAAAAAAAGATGAGTTTGGGGCTCTGCAGTGACTGAGAAACTAAAGAACTCAAATGAATGCTAAAAATACCCCAGAACTGAAAAAATATTTCCATGTTTTTCTGTTCCAGGATTTCTAAGACCTAGCCCATTGCCCTAGTGGCCTGGATCATGATTTCTGAAATCTAAGAGCTGAAAAAAATTGTTATGAGTGATTTTTTTGTGTTTTGGATTCTGTTCTTTAAAAATATGGATTTGAATTTAAAAAAAAATCAATAGAAAATATAGAAGTTGTTCTTCCTCGGATGTATAAAATGCCATTTTAAAATGTGAAGGTGGCCTTTGGAAGGGCAGACTATAGGTAAACTCTGAAAGTTTAATCAAAGTTTTGCTAAATATTTATACTTAGAGTTTTGAAGTATCTATAATATAAATGTATTTTTCAAAACTACTGATATTAGCATATGTTAGCTTTTTAAGCTTTGTTGTAAAAGAAACAGCAGGGTCAGAGGAGAATTCTTGATATTTTGCTAGCTATTCCGTTAATAATTTCTTGTGTGAAGACTACCAATTATTTCCTTAAATTTAAGGTTCACAAGCAAAACTGTATTTCATTAAATCAGTGTAATTAGAAATAAGGAGACTACCATTTTAACTCCCATGTCTTACTGAAAAGTGAACAGTCCAAAATAGCAGTGGCCTATCTGAGGATGAAGGAATGTTAGATGACTAACATTCAAAGTGAGATGAATTAATTTATTGCACAGAAATAGTTGTATATCACATCTTGATAATCACTTTATTTTGGAGCTTGTACAGGAAGCAGTGTGAATCAGGTCTTTGACCTGCAGAAATCACGGTAATGATGCAGTCTGTTTACTCTTCTTACTATGTCTAACCTACTAATTAACCAGTTCACCCATAATGTTACTGAGCTGGACTCTATATAGCTGCTGTACATGAAACATTCTAGGCAGATAAACTAATTTAGCTCCTTCTATCTCTGATCTTAACATGCTTTAGAATTTACTGGGTTTACTGCACTGGTCTCAGCTTTGGAGTTTTCATCAATTGTTTTTTTTTTTCAGGTGCTGGTGGCATCTGCATATCATTTTTACTCCTGTAGGAAATGGCTCATAAAATCTCTAACACAATATGGATCTTCGAAGCTCTGTTATAAGGCTAGAAAGCCAGGGGTGATGTATTTCCAGTAAATATTGCCAGATTCTTGACCAAAGGGGATGCAAACCACATCTCCTCTAGTACAAAATATTATGTCCCAGGAAAGAATAAATAAACTTGGAGGCCAGAAAAATTTATTAAATCAGGGATTTTTTTTAAACATTTCATGTTTCCAGCTATCCTTGCCCCATGAGCCAGTATTAAATCAGTAGCTCTAGTGTTGACAGGCATTTCTATGATTGCATGATAAGACACAGCCTTTAATTTATAATATAATAATGTAATATCATCTATAATTGACATAATATTCCATCTATAATGGATACCTATCATAACTATTATTTCAATGTCTTGTTTTATTGCAGTCCAATGCAAGATACAGTAGTATATAATGATGTAATTTTTGAAATATTGAATCAGAAATCTACACCGTGAGTACTTTAGTTATCCACTTAGATGTGCACTTAAATCTCAACTGTTTCAGTGAGTGACTGCTCAGTGGGTGACTAAGAACATCTAAAAGGAGAATATCACTGCTACACATCATACTCCTGTTTAATTTTAATGTCCTTTTGCAGAAATTCATAAACATTTTACTTAAGATGGACAGCTTTTTCTCTCATCAGAAGATTTTTTTCTTTTTTAATCTTAAGTACCTACTGATACAATGTTACCTGGAAATAAACTTTTTCTCCTAATACCAGAAAAATGAAGTCTAAAAATATGGGTTTAGCTTAACATATAAGGTATGAGGCAAAATATCAGTTGCCAATAGCAGCCTGAAAAATGTCTGTTGACAGCAGTATGATGACTGGATTCCTAGAAATGCTACTTTGAAGCATTTTCATTGCAGTAATCTTATCACTTATGTCCAGTTTTTTTATGCTTGAAGCAGAAACCAGTTTCTGTTAGCATTCCTGGAATCTAAATTTACCCATAAATAATTAAAAGCACCAAATCCTTGTGGGCTGAGATAAAGACAGTGGAGCAGGTGAAAGGTTGGGGATGCAAAAGATGCAAAGGCAACCACAGCCTTTGCCAACTGAGATGGTGACTGAGCAGTAACCATCTTGGAAAAAAAAAGTGCCTCCACTTCATCCTTTAACTAAGGTTTTGATGCTGATCATGTTACATGATATGGAATATGGATTCAGTAACAAATGAAATACTGTTGTGTTATCAACACTGGTTTAGCTATAAATCCAAAATATAGCATCAGATGGGCTGTTATGAAGAAAGCTAGCAGCTTTCCACACAGACACAGTACAACTTGTAGTGGTGGAAATCACTTTACTGCGCTGTGACTGGCAGTTGAGTAGAGGAAAAGATGGAGAAATATTTTTTATTTTTTGTTACACTGCATTTTCACAAGGTGCTACAGAGTTCTGCTAGAGCTATTTGAATATATTAATTTTCATCTGCTTTTGTTTCTACATTATTTCTGAACTCTCAGGAAGATTTTACGTTGTGACGATCTTTTAATGAACATGGGAAAAATGTAGCATAATACCAAACAGTCCCCAGTCTTTCAAAAAAAGTTCATTTTTAATTAAAAAGAGTTAAGAAGGAATTCAGGAAGGAAAAAAAAAATGAATTCCATGAAACATTGTTTTCATACACTCAAATAAAACAAAGTAGTTGGAGAATCAATGTAATTGTAATACCTTGACAGTGTTCTCAGCACTAAAAATATGCATTATCTGCAACCCCTTTTTTCTGTAAGTGAAATTACTATCAGGAAACTGATAGCTAGCTCCAAATAAAAGAAATAAAAATTTTGGATCTCGTGCTTCAGTGCCAGGTTGTCCTTGAGAAACTCATGAAAAATGTTTGCCAAGAGTTAAATACAAGAAAGAGTTCATGTTCTAATTGACATAAAGACATTATAATAACCAATTATTCTAAGGGGTCAGGAACTTGCTTCACTTGAAAGATGTTTTTCCTATCATAGCCTTTATGCATTCTCAAGATTGTTTTTTTTTTTTCAAAAAAATGCATCAGTGTCTCACATTTCAAAGAATAAAAACATAATTTTAAAATTATCTTTTTAAAACAGAAAATCACAGGGAATGTTTTAAGACACTTTCAAGAACCAGATATTCAAAGTTCGTCAGAATCAATTTATACAGAAATCTGCTTTGTCAGAAGGACAAGAAAGAAGTGTATTGTGATCATAATGATCATTATTATGGCTGATGTAAATCATGTAATAGAGCTACATTTAGGTCTTGTTGAGTAATTTTAGGGATATCAGGTAAGATTATTAGACGTTAAATGGTATATAATTGTGGTTTAAATATGGAGTTATAAGTGGAGAAAAGTCACCTAGTGAGTTAATTTTCCTATAGATAAATAAAGACACATCCATTCTCATTCAAATTACTAATCCCAAATATTAGGCCACACACATTACACTTAGAACACTGCTTTAAATTTATTTAATTTTCTGATCTGCAAAACACTAGTAAGATGAAGCATTATTATTCAGCTCAGTTGAAATCATTAAGTTCCAAGTTTTATTTCATTGGTTTTCTCCCTGTTTTTTGTTTCAAAAAACCACAAGCTTAAAGGTTAGGTCTTTTCTGGTCTCAGTAGAATCTCAGTAGAATTATTTTATGTGATGCCTACCACTCAGAATTAATGTTAAATATGTATTTTTTTAAAGACTACAATTTTTTTATGTGTGGATATTTCTCACATTGTTCAAGATCTCCAGAAAATTGAGGCCAGTAAACATTACCAGTGGACAGACTTATTTATTGAAAAGTGTTGACATTTTTATCACCACTGTACAGTTCGTCAGCCCTGCAGGCTCTTACTTGAAGTGTTTTGTTTTTACTGATTCTCATTTCATTGTTTTTTCCTATTTCTCCTGTGTTCTAACAGTAAAATGACAAAGGTAAATAAAGCAAGAAGATAAATAAAGTTTTAAACCACTATAAATCACTATTTGAGCATTTTGCCAGGCTGGTATGTTAATCATAGCATGCGTAAAACTGGAAGATACCACAGTGGGTCATCAGGTCAACTTTCCTGCTCAAGCAGAGTCTTCTCAGAACACCTTGCATGGGGTTGTGTTCAGATAGTTCTTGAATATCTCCACGAGGGAATTCTACAACCTCTCTGGGCACTCTGTTCCAGTGCATAGTCACCTACACAATAAAGAAGCTCTTCCTAGTATTCAGATGGAATTTCCTGTGCATCAGTTTCTGCCTGATGCCTCTTGTTCTGTTATTTGGCATCATTGAGAAGAGTCTGGTTATCCTCTTGACAGCCTTTCTTCAGATACTTGTGAGCATTGATAAGATCCCATCTCAGTCATCTCTTCTTGAATTTGGCCAAGTCCAGGCCCAGCTCCCTCAGCCTGTACTCAAACAAGAGATGTTCCCATCCCCTAATCATCTTTGTAGCCTTCTACTGGATTTGCTCCTGGAGCTCCATATATCTCTTGTACTGGAAAGCCTAGAACTGGACATGACACCTCAGATGCAACCTCATCAGGGCTGAGTAGAGGAGTAGAACCAAATCCCTCAGCTTACTGGCAATGTTCTTCCTAACATACACCAGGACACCATTGTCCTTCTTGGCCCCAGGACACACTGCTGGCTCGTGGACAGCTTCTGTGCACCAGGACCCCCAGATCCTTCCCTGCAGAGCTGCTTTCCAGTAGGCCAGCCCCCAGCCTGTACTGGGGTTTGGGGTTATTCCTCCCGGGAACAGGAGCCTGAATTTGCCTTTCTTGAATTTCGGAAAGCTCCTCTCTGTTCATCTCTCCAAACTGCCAAGACCCTTCTAAAGGGATGCACAGCACTCTGGAGTATCAGCCATGCCTTCCAGATTTGTATTCTCAGCAAATTTGCTGCAGAGGCATCTGCCCCTTCATCCAAACCACTGATGAATCAGTCAAAAAAGTCTGGACATATTATTATATGTGTACTCCTAGTTACTGAGAAATTCTTAGGCAGTGGACTCCATTTGAATGATACTGCAGGGATTTTTGGGAAAAAAAGATTATAATTGCCATGGCTGTCATCAGAGAGCTGTATGAGAAAACCCTTAACAAATTTGATTTCTTTGGAGGCACTCATCTGCAAGGCCTATAGGAGACCCTTTCATTTCATCTGTAATACTGTGGTTATTTTCCGGTGGCTTTCATGCATTTATGTGATTTGCATGCCCCTACTCTGTGCACTATCGTGTGTATGCAATGATAGCAAAAACACAAGATTGCAGTGGATACAAGGCTATACTAAATTAATCATCATAACAAATTCATGAATGTCTTACCAGCTTTCAACCAAAGAAGTGACACGGTATCTTGCTATGTTATTACTTATGTTGTAATTCTGCCCTTATTTTCATTTTTATGTCAGCTTTCCTTTATATTTTCCAATGTTCCAATCCTCTACACTGAAGACAAGGATCTTTATCAAATGTATTCTCTCAATATTGAAATGCTTTTCAATGTCCTTTGCAAATTCAACTAGTTAGCACAGGCATTATTGTAAAATCCCTGATGCTAGTGATGGTTATGATATTAATTTAGACTAGTGAGAATATGCATGATAAATCCTGCTTAGGCCTGGTTTTCATTCCAATGTCTCTAAGTAATATCATCTGTTGTTCTATGTACTTCAAAAAATAAAGTTATTTTCTATGTATATATTATTTAAGATATCTTACTAGTGTCAACCTAACGAATACAAAAAAAGGGAAAAAAAAAGCATAGTAATTTCTTCTACAATTAAGTAGTCAGTAACTCCTTTTTCTAATATAAACCTAAATCTTCTTCGAAGATTAGAAAAGCTTACAGAATGAAACTTCATTTTCCAGTAAATAATTTACTTTCATTCTCAGTATAAAAATACATGAGGCAAAAAAGTATAGATTTTTAACTGAATTGCAGATGTGTTCTACAAGCAAATAATTTTGTCTGGTTTGCTAGCATGAAGAATACAAGGACTTTATTTCTTTTTACTGGGTTTTTTTAGTATTGCAAGTTGTTCCTTCGTATATATGGAAAAAGCACCTAACTTTTCATAGAAAACAGAATGAAAAGTACTGAAACATTAGGGTACTTAACTGGAAAAAGATTAAACAGCTGTGATATCTCCCTTTCTGTATACCTCCTTTCATTTGTCCATATACACTAAGCAGAAGAATTATGCTGAAAATAGTTATGCTCATAATGTGTTAGGCTGTACTATTGATAAAAAGAAGGGGAGATGCAGCATTGTTTTTAACACAACATAAATCACAAGTACTGTAAATCATGCACACATGGAATGCTTGCGTCAGTAAAGTTACATATAGATAGATTCAGGTATATATCTCTGTATATATACAGAGAGATAATACTTTCCAAAAAAGAGACAAAATTTCAGTGTATGTTAAACTATAAATTTAAGCTAGTAGACTAAAATTTCATCTGGTAGAAATAGGGATTAAGTAATTAGAGATGAGCTATTTTCTATAGTTGCAACAACCTTCTTAAATACTCACAAAGTACACTAACCCTGGGAGAAGCAGGTAAAAGATAAGAATATGATCCTTCATAAGAATAAAGCTTTCACTTTAATTATCCTTAAAGATCTAAAGTGTACAAAATTTTATCTGCAGCCTGATTCATGGAGTTATTAGGTGTCAGATGGAGAATTATTGCAGTCCAGTTGGATGTTCTGCTTTTTTTCCCATGTTACTGCTGCTGGAACTTCTGGGCACATTGGCAAAGCAGCTTATATATTTAAGAAGGAATGTATTCCCCACTTATAATTAAAGTATACAGCATTGCATCAGGAGCTGTTCTCTATTAGGTGAGAAAAAGCAGTATTGCTGTGACTTAAATGGATGGGATAGATCTTAAAGGCCGAACTTTAAAGCTGAATACTCCTGGATCAGCCTTTTCTACTGCCTCTTTTTAGTCTGTCTATCCAGAAGGACTTGTTCTGTAACACAATTGCACTGTGCCTCTCCAAATATTTTCTCAGTATTCATATCTCTTTGAAAGTCCTCAGAAATTTGGTCAATTGTAAAGAAACTCTAAGAAATTAAGTTGGAATATTTTTTAGTGTTAGAGAGCTACAGAATTCAAAAGGCTAGCTAATAAGTATATAGAGTTAGTTGTTAGGATTGAAGCATTTAAGCTTGCTTTGTAGGTGCATTTTGCTGGGCACTGCTTATGCTTCCTTATGAAGCAATTTACAACACTTTGTTTGACTATATGACCAGTATGACTGGTTTCATACAAAAAACTAAAAATTCACCAACTAAAAGAATCCATAGTCTTTATAATTTCTCTATGCTTTATTCTTTGCATCTTCCTTTTCTGACAATAGTGTTTTATAGGCCATTTCTTTTTACTTCATTGTCATTTTTTCCAAGTTAACATATTGCAAACAAAAAAAAGAAAACCATGAGGATAAGAAGGCATATATGTAGAATGTAATATTTGTGGATCTAGTTCACTGAATTCCTCCCCATTTGTTTAGTGGCTATTATAAGAGACTGTTAGGCCCTGGTTTTAGTTTTAACTAGCATTATACGCCAGCTTGTTAAAATACTTATAAAACCTGGATACTGCAATGCATAGACAACTGCCTGCTCAACTATACTTGTCTCTGGGTATGTAAAAAAGGGCTTAGGGCCACAGGCAACTTTGTTATTGCATTGCTTCTGGGGTAGCAGCTGGCTCCTTCTCACATCCGTTTTGGCTAATATAGAGGCATATCCTCATTCCTATTATAAACTTTTCTGGCACAGTGGTTTTGGAGAGGATTTTTGCTTGTTATGGATATTTTCTTTATTTTCTCTTTACAATGCAAGAAAGAGGAAATTCTTTCTTTAAAGGAGAAACTAGTCTCTGCACCATTGTGAAAAGACGTTGAAGTCAGTGGCAAAGAACTACGACCCTCTGACAGTGGCTTCACATACTGACACCTTTTGCTCAATCATAACTGTTTTTTCATGTGTAATGGTTTTGCTCCATGTAGCTGTTCAGCTAGGTTCTGGTGAAGTATGCCTCAGCCAGCTTTGAGAACAGTAGGCTAGATCTCACTACAGATGGAGTCTGGTGGAGAGCTATTAATCAAATAGCCAATTAGCCATCTCTCATGATATCAGGTTTCAAAGCCATGTGATACAGCACATACCAGCTGTATTATACAGGACTGATCATCTTTTGGGAAAAGTTGCACACAGCCACTGAAGTCTTCACAAACTTTCTCTACACATGACATCTTACCATCCATCTTCATACTGCAATGAATTTAGTAACATCATTGGTCTTAGAAAGTATCATCCATTTGAAATTAAAACTTAAGATAATATACAATGTATCTTGTTAAACAGAAAATAAAAAATAAAATTGTTTGGGATTCTTTTTAACAAACTGGAAAGAAAATTTCTGCTAAATTCTATAAATATAAATTCTACAAGTTCTTCCTTAGAAATATTTGTTATTTTTGTTATGAAATTGGTTGCTTAGTCAAAAGCATCCACATAAAGAAAATAAAAGCATTGTATAGGCAGCAGTACCGTGGATATAAAAAGAAAAAAAAAAAAAAAAAAAACAAACAAAACAACAACTTAGAGACATGAAGATTAAAAGAGGGAGGTGTGGGGAGAGTAAAATAAGGATTTGTTACTATGAGTAAAATAAGAAAAAAAAAAAATAACCAGCACCCAAAGAAAGAACCATCCTTGCCTGTTTTAACTTTGGAGAAATGGTGGTAACAGGTGCAAAGAGACCTGCTGTAATTATCCTAGTAACTCTAAATTCTGCCTTGGGCTTCATAAGATCTGTTTACCAAAGGCAGTACAAGAGATGCTGAGAAACAGTCACCCTTCTCTGTGAGCTCTTTGACCAAAAGTTATGTTTAGCTTCCTTCTTTTGCTTTCACTGTCTGCATCCCTCATCTTGTTGAAAGATTAGATCTTGTTTCAGAAGAAAAGATGGGGAATGAAGATGTTTCACTGAGGATACAAAAATGAACAAATTGTATCCTACTATACCATGTCCTTTCTCATGTTTTTACCCTGTTGCAGAATGGGTTGCCTCTCACAGTTTCAGCATGAGTTCTTTCTGCAGGATACATTGCTTCAGACTGCACCAGAGTGGTCCCTCACAGAGTCACAGTTCCAGCCAGAAAGCCTCTTCATGTGTGGGCTCCTCTCCATGGGCTGCAGTTCCTGCCAGGAGTCTGCTCTTGCAAGGGATTTCCATGGTCTGCAGCTTCTCTCAGAGCATTGCCTTTTGCTTCAGGGATGTCCTTCACAGGCTGCATGTGGACCTCTGCTACACCACAGATCTCCATGGGCTGCAGGGGAATCTGCTCTGGTGTCTGGAACACCTCCTCCCCCTCCTTTACTCTTCACTGACCTGTGTGTCTACAGGGCTCTTTCTCACTTATTTTTTCTCTCCTTTAACTCACAGCTGCTCTACAGTGCTCTTACTTTTTCTTAAATGTGTTTACACAGAGGCACCAGCACTTTCACTGTTGGGCTCAGCTTTGTCTGGCTGGATTTGGAGCTGCATGGAATTGTCTGTCTGACATGGAAGCATCTTGTGGTGTCTTCTTACAGAAGCCACTCCTACAGCTCACTTGCTATCAAAACCTTGCCGTGTAAACCCAGTCCTTAAGCAAACTAAGTAATAGAGACATAATATCAATTTAAGTGTAAATTTCACAAGCTCTTCCAAAGAAAAGAGAGCCATATAGAAATCAAGGATTTTATCACAATACAGGCCTGATTTGACTATGAGAATCCTGTGTGAAAGAAACAATGGCCTGACCCAAAGTCAAATGAACCCATTAACTGTGTTTCTGATGAATCTAAAATACTTTAATATAAATCAGTCCATTAATTTTTAACTGCCTCAGGTAATAATTTTTTTTTTTTAAATTTCAAAGAATTGCCCAATATTCCTAAAAAAAAAGTTAAATAAATTATGTTACTAGGCACTACTGAAAAGGTAAGCATGCAAAAAAAAATTAAATGGTGTAGAGAAAATTATACAAGTAAATTATTTTTTATCCTTTTCCTGCTGGGAGCAATGGCTCATCTTGGAAAAAAAACAGCCACCTGGTATCGAAAGGATAACAGCAATCCCAAAACAAGCCAAAAAGTAAAGTATGAACAGCAGTTTTCTCTTTTTGCAATTAAAGCTAATTGTTCATTTGGCCCTAAAGTCTTGAGTTTTTAAGCCTGTAATCTACTTACTTTATATTCTCTCAGTTAAAAAGAAAGAATAAAAGTAATTATTGTCAGAAATAGTAAACTCATATTAATCACAATTACAAGGAGTAATGTCTGATTACAACTTTTAATCAATCATGCTATTCCATGTTTAACTCAGTAATGTTGGGACCACTAGAGTGGACAGCCATCTGTGCCTCTGTAAAATTAGAAATATGATGAATTATAGCTACTGGTAGTTTAAGACTATACTCTGAATACAAATCATTAGAGCTGTGGCAATTGTAGCATACTGCCATAAACATTTTATCAGCTGTATTTGCTGTTCTCTTCATGGGGGGAAAAAAAAAGTGCCAAGAGAAAGATCCACACTTCACTTAACAGGTTTTAATAATGATTTACAGTGAATGAAAAGACAAAGTTCTCCTGACTGTTTAAATAGCATTAATCCCTTTAGCCATAGTCAATGCTATAGTCTGAAGATTGCAGTCAGCTTTTATCTCAGACAGTCACTACCTAAAGTCTGTTAAGCTTCTAGACTCTCAAATAATGTATCTCAACTGTTACATTCAGTCAGGTTGTTGCATCACCAGTATAGCTGAGAGAAGAATCAGATCTCTTTGGAATAGCTGAATTTACTGATTTGTCAAAATTATAAACTTAGGTCAGTAAGAAAACAAAATAGCACATGAAACAGAAAATAAAATACAATAACATTTTTAGGACCACTTGAAGTGTCTGCTGTTATTTCAGAGGATAAAAGAATAATTCAGGTTGGAAGGGACCCTAAGAGATCCCCAGTTCAAACTCCTACTGAAAGCAAGATCACCACAAAGTATGTGGTCAGACATGGTCGATCAGGGACTCTTACTGCCAAGCATGGAGAAAGAATGCACAATAACTCTGAGCAGCTTGTATCAGGGCCTGAGTGTCGTTGTGGGGAGAAGGTTTATCCTTATAGGCAGTGAGAACCTCTCTTGGTTCAATATTTTTCCTTTGTCTCTGTTGTCCCATCTTGTGCCACTGTGCAGGGCCTAGCTCCATCTTCTCCACTGCCTACCTGTGTAGGGGACATGCTGCTTGCTGTACCTAAAGCTGTCCTTGCTCCAGGATGAACAAGATCAGCTCTCTCATTATCTTCTTGTAGGGAAACTACATCAAGCCCCCACTGTAGTGGTCCTACTTTGCACTTGGTCCATTTTTGTCATGTCTTTCATGTCCTGGAAGATCAAAATCAGATGCAATACTCTAGATGCATAGAACAAATAAAATGCTAAATGAATGGAAGTAAATAGGTTCCTGAGTTTATCAGCTGTGCCTCTGATAATACAGCCCAGGATGTATTTAGTATTCTTTACTACTAAATCAAGTATCTCTTTGAGCATACATGTCCAGTGGTTATTGTTTTCAAATCCCTACAGTCATTCAGAAACACACTGTAAAATTACATATGGTTTTATTTCTCATTCTTATCCTCAAAATAAAGATGCTGCCTATTCTCCTTCCAAAATACTGTGAATTTTCTCTTCCTTTACATTTTCTTAGTCACGTGAATTGTTTAGTTGCCCTATTTCAAATGATCACTGTAAATATGTATTTAAAACAGGCAGGGAGAGCAAAGTTGCAGAGATTTTCTCCAACAGTACTGTTTCAAATTATTGGTTAAATATAATCCCTTGAAAAAGATAGATAATAATAACCATGAACCATTTAGAATGTGCACATGGATAAATATTCAGGATGATGTTTTACCAGAAAAATTAAATGCTTCTGTTATTATTAAAAGGCACTACAGCCAGTAATTTAGAATAGGATCCCTAAGTGTCTCAGCTCCTGACAAAGCTGACAGCTCTCTTTGAGAATTTTAAGATAATAGAGATAGGAACAGGTCTAAATATATGACTTTGTGCCTTATTTGGACAAAACTTACTATTCAAATAAGAAACTGGACTCTAATCTTAATTCTGTGAACAAAATTACTCTGCAAACAATAGTTTTTCATCAAAACATATGTCCAGATTTAGCTCCAAATTTCATTGTGTTGGTTCATTTTTTCATTTAAATAAAGAGCTTTAGGTAACTGGATAGTTCAGCATCAAGAAAAAGAGATAAAGATGTAAAGATGTTTGCTTTTAAATAATTTTTGGTGATCCTTAGTAATTAAAAATTTTAAGGAAAAAACCTAACACATAATATCTTAGTTCTTGGAATGATTGGCATCATATTGGCTTCATTTTTTCTCAAGCTTCCTATAGCAACTTCATGGTAAGCATAGTCATAATATATGAATTTTGCAAGAATATGTAAAAGAATAAAAGAAACAAAAAAGACAAAAACCCAATCTTTATCATCAGTATTTTCAGTTCTTGCCTGCTATTACAAAGATACGTCTTATTTTCAGTCTGTGTTATGTTTCACCGTAATGAGCACAAAAAAATGCAAATCTGAATCGATTTTATACAGAGGTCAGTACAAGGGACAAGCAATCTGTGAAAAAGTTAGCAGTCCTAAGTAAGAAAAGTAATTAGAAAGATGACCATAAGCTTTCTTTAATGAATAGCAATAATAAATGACTTCCTTGGTGGTTTTGTGACCCTGTCAAGCTAGCAAGGTGGTCTTTTCCAAGCGGATCTATGTTTCGATCCCTTTTGTAATCACAGTTTCACAGTGTGGATAATAACACCATTTATTAATTGATCTCTCATTGCTTTCATCTTTAGTGGGCAAGAAGCACTTAGGTTCATTTTCCACTGTTGTGAAAAGCTCTTGGAAGAAAAAACAGGGACATTCGTCAAACTGAGGTCTTGAACGTTGTTTTTCTTACTTCTTGGTATTGTTGCTTGAGTCATTCACTTGTCAGTGTCACAGCAGGCTCAAGAGCAAGAGAAAATTACAGCTCTAGCAGTCAGGTCTACTGCACAAAGCACTTGAAAAATGTCCTCCCAAAACTAGCGCTGGTGTTTTGAGTTTCATTAAAGGTATAATCCAGTAAAATACATATTTAAGAAAATCTACTTGTGCACATTAATTTGAGGTTTTTCCTGCTAGCACAAACTTCTATTGTGAAAGACAACCATTGGTTAATAAGCACTGTAATTGGCATTGAGTACTTTGAGGTTTTTAATCTTGAAGAATCTCAGACAGTGACTGAAACTTCACTGCCTGGTCTGGGTCAGAGAGGCTCTTACTCCTGTGAGATAGGATGCAACAGCCATTTTAGCATTTCATTGAGGCATGGGGGAAAAAGAAGAAAACACCCCACTTTCAGTTTATTTTCAAGAGGTACATCCCCTAAAGCAGTACCTGAGAACAGCCTGTGCATTAATACATCTGATTTATTTAGCGACCCTGATTTCAAAGAACTGCTGCCTACAGGATACTATTTAGGAACTTTTATAAATAGATTTCTTGATTATGTTTCATAGGCCATTTTAAAGTTTATCTCCCTCACAAAGTTTTGAGACAGACCTTTTTCCTGGTATTAGTATCTCTTGCTCTAACAGAATTATAGGAGGTAGCAGGTAAGAGATAAGATAATCATCCTACGTGTATTCAAGAAAAAAATAATAATTAAAAATAATCTGAGAACTATAGACTGACACTGGGGAATTTTGGTGCTCCAACCAACATCTTTTCTAGGAATCTGAAACAGACAAAAGCAGCACTGAGTAATCATACTCACGCTGAGCTATGATATATGCAGGAAGAATATTTAATTGCAAAATGTTTGGGGTAGAAAAGGGAAACTACAACTTCTAAGTGATTACATCTCTGCTTATATTGTCACACAACTTCCAAAACAACAATATTGATTGAACAATTACCTCTGATAGATCAATTAAATATTCACTAATGTATACTGGAATAAATCTTTTATTGTTGCATTTCTGAAACTACCATCAATGTACAGATTTTCAAAAACTGATAGGGAAAACATCTTTTTCTTTAAGTAAAACTTGATCTTGGTCACTACCTACTACAAATGAGAAGTTGAATCCAAATTTCTGAAATTATTCTGATATTTGTAGATTAATATTTACAGCATCTATTTTTTGAGTTAGGTATACAGTCAGTGAACTCATATACAAGTTTCCTCCCATTTGGAGACAAAAGTTCATATGAACAATTTCTGAGATTTAATTTAATTTAGATTTGAAGCTCGGTATCATTCCTTTAGAGAAATTAATCCAAGCAATTTTCCATTCAGAGCATTTCCATTTTCAGGATGCGGTAGAAAAATCTAAATAAAATTCTAAGTTCCTGTAAGGCAGAAGCTGTAGATTTTACCAGTAAGACCTTCCCACCCCCAAAATTTTAATTAAAAAAATGTATACTAGCAGAATAACTGGAAGATTTTTAGGGAATTTTCTCTCCAAGTCACATCCTCAGTCATATATCTGGCTTTAAAAATACTAAGAGACAAGATAAATATCTTCATATTTTATTGTAGGCTGTGGGAATGACCTGCAAGCATGGATTTCCAAAATACAATTATTAAATCCTGTAAACATCAGGGGATTGAGAATCTTTTTTAAGCTGCCAGTCTTGTTATATGGGCAAAGTCCAAAAGCCCATCGAGAATGTAAGTGTTTATGTTCGATGAGCTGCCAAAATGTAATTAAATTTTTTTGGAATACTTACATGTTAGCACATTTGAAAGAAAAAAGCATGATAAAGAAAAAGGGAATGCAATTTATCATACTAAAATAAGTACATTGAAGAAATGTGGGCTTTATATTAGAGACACTGCCAACAACCAGTCATGCATGTCTATTCTTCTGCCAGTGTTAAACTTATGCATTGTACTTTTCTTTCTTTCCCTTTCTCTTTTTTTTTTTTTTATTCTATTTGAAAAACACAAAGAAGGAACACAGGACTTGTGGGTGGAAACAGGCTGGGAAGAAGTATAAGAAAAAAAGGAATCTCTGAAACAGAAAAAAAAAAGGTGGAAGAAAAGGACAAGTTTAAATATTTGTGCTAAGAGAAAGTCACTTAGATAAGCATCAGTATTTCAGGTTTCTTTAAAAAATTGTACTTAATCTAGTTTCATAAAACTGAAAAATATATTTCCTTGCAATCTGCTTTTGTTCTGCCCTGATATTTTGTACAATAGAACACATTTCCACCCACATTTTGGTAGGTATGCCAGCTCACAAGTCCTAGTTTCATCACTTTTTTTTTTCTCTGATGTATGCATATCTTCCTTTTAGCAACAAAGGAGAGAGAAATGCTATTTATTCAAAGAAGAGACTGAAATGTGACTAACTCACAAAAGTTACCAGGGCAAAGTTACAGTCCCTTAAAGTGCCTAAAACATCATTGTTTCCAAGTGTTTCAATATTCAGCAGTCAAAAGGAAGGTCATAGAATCACAGAATGATAAAGGTTAGAAGAGACCACTGGAGATGACCTAGTCCAACACCCCTGATAAAGCAGATTAACCTGGAGTAGGTCTGAAAGATTGCATCCAGGTGGATCTCCAGAGGAGACTCCACAACGCCTCTGGGAAGCCTCAAAGGAAAGTTATTTCCTCACATTAGAGATGACAGCCTGTAGCTTCCTGGATCCTCAGGAAGACTGGAGTGACACTGGCTTTCCTCCAGTCCTAAGGATCTTATTTCCATCTCTTATTTTCCATGAATTTTCAAAGATTATGGATTTGTGTATGTCTAGTTTGTCTGAATGGTCTCTAACCCAATCCTCCTCAAACAAGTGAAGGTCTTTTCTCCAGACTTTTTATGTTGTCACCAGGCTCCAGTATTCCTGAGGACTGGCCTTAGCAGTAAAAACTGAAGCAAAGAAGGCATTCAATAACTCCTCTTCCTCTGTGTCCTCTGTCACCAGGGCATTCACCTCATTCAACTGTGGATCCACGTTCTCCCTAATGTTTTTTTGTTGCTGATGTACTTGAAGAAGCCCTTCTTGTTATTCTTGACATCCTTTGACAGATTTAATTCCAAGTGGACCTCAACCTTCCTATTGCATCCCTGCATACTCTAACAGAGTTCTTGTATATGTGCTCTACTCCTTTTTCCATAAATCTTCTTCCATCTGAGTTTTGCCAGAAGCTTTTCACTCACCATGCAGGTGTCCTGATCCCTCTTGTGATTTCTTACTCTGAGGGATGCACCACTCTTGAACTTGGAAGTAGTGATTCTTAGATTTTAAGCAACTCTTTTAGACCCCCTCCTAACTTTCAGATCTCTGACCCATTGGATTCCTCCAAGGAGATCTTTAAAGAGGCCAAAGTCAGCTGTTGTGAAGTCTGGAGTCATAACCCTTCTTTTTTCATGCTCCTTCCACATGAACTCTAGAGTCTCATGGTTACTTCAAGCCAAGTATGTCCCCAGCCAGTCCTTTGTTAACATAGGTCCAGCAAAATAATTCTTGTTGGCTTCTACATCACCTGCATCAAAACATCATCTTCAGTGCTCTTCAGGAAGTTCCTGACTATGTGTGCCTAGTTATGTTGTCTTTCCAGAAGATATCAGTTCACCGTGAGAACCAGTGCCTGTAATTCTGAGACTTCTTTCAGCTGTCTACAGAAGGCCTCATTGACTTTCTCTTCCTGCTCAGGTGGCATGTAGTACTGTCCTGGCTTATAATACAAAAATGTATTCTATCACCATCTGTTGAAACAAGAGAAGGGCTGATCCTTATCTCTATGGGAGATATCTTCTGTTAATGGGCCATTAAGTCCCACTGCTTGACTGATAAGATTATATCATCCCATTGGGAGATGCTCCAGCCATGGAGAGGAGCCATACCTTTCCTACCTAGATAAAAACTGAGATTTGGGATACCAAGGCAGCCTTTTCCCCTGGATTCCAGAGGAGAAAACCAGGCTTTTCCACATCATCGCTGGACCTTCAGAGGAAAACTGCACCTTCTACAGGGGCACTGCTTCAACAGAACCACATCTGTCATCCAGAAGGACTGCAGCCACCATTTAATCAGGACTGCACCAACACCCTGATTGACAGGGTGTCAGGTTGTATTCTGACTCTGTCAGTGCTCTTATTTTGTATTATTGCATGTATTTCATTTTTTCTCTTTTTTTCCCTATTAAAATTGTATTACTGACTTGGAGTTTCTCACTGGTTTTGCTTTGAAACCAGTACAAGTATCCACACAACTGTGTCACCCATGTTAGCGTGCTCCTTAATTCTTACCTGTAAGCTCTTGACTCATTTTTTACACTTAGGCAGATCTTGATGTATTCCAGTTTCTTACTTACACAAAGAGCAACTCCACCACCTCACTTTGATTCAAGTCTTGATTAAACTACCATAACTAATAAACAACTATGATCACCAGATAAAAATCTGACAGTGGCTGGTGCAAATTCCACATAGGTAGGTGCAAGAATCGTGACATACAGGTTTCTTTAAAAAACAAAAGCACCACATTTTATTTTCCTTTTTAAAATAATATATTTGTTTATATGTTTAATGCTTTTATCAGAATCACTGTATACGAATCGGCCCAGAGTTTGCAATTTTTGTGCTCCTAAAATCAGTCAAGACAAGTGCTGTCATTTAACAAGAGTAATGACCTACCTTTTAATAACGATTCTCAAGAATCAGCCACAAAGACCAAGCTATTAATTATATCTAGGAATTTTCTCACCCAAGTTAAACTAGCTTGCATTCCTGTATAAAAGCAAAAGTTTGGAATTATATCTTCTTTTTTAGATTTTTTAGATATTTTCTTTTCCTTTTCCCCTCCAGACTGTTTACATGACTTCCTACCCTGATCAAGATATAGCTAATTCACACCTTCAGTCACCTAAGAAGTCAAATACAAAATATTTCCTACATGGTATGCTCTTTTTGCCCCCAAAAGAAAATGAAATATAAATGTGTTTTAGTTGTATATAGGTTAGTATTTAGGAATCCAAGGTAACTTTTGAAGATCAAACATGCGTCAATTGCTGTATATTTGCTTTCCTTAAGTGATAAAAGACATTTAGGCATGTTCTTTTAGCAATTGTTCCTCTCTGGGGGCAATCTGTCTCTGATCAGCGCCAGAGATAAAAAAAAGGGGATGGTGTGATAAAGTAATTCAATTTTATTGGGGTACCCATCATTATACTGTGACAATGTTAGTCCTGCTCCTGGCGACATGGATGACAATTTTTGAAGGTCTTTTCTTTGGACAGTGTTTTTGCAGGGCCTCCAATATGCTCAAGGAAAAGTTTCTTTTGTTACAGAGGTCCAAACTAGCAAGGCTGATGCATGGTTCTTGGTAGCACTGAAAGATGGCAAAATAAGAGAGAAGAGAGTAGAAGCTGATTACAGCTGCAGCAACAGCAATGACATTTTAAGTAATTATACCACTGAGCTGTCAAAAGACAAAATGTGTGACAGAGAATCTCTGCTAATCTTGGCGCACTGAACGACAGCTACAAAGTTCCATCTTAGAAGATGGGAAATTAGCAGTTAACTAAAAAATAGGAAAAGAAGTAGTGATGATCTAAGACATACAGCTTTCCTAAAAACAAACATTTTTGTACATAAGTATGGATAAAATAAAGCTAAATCAGCCATCTGCCTAATGGCTTTGTCTTTGTTATTGAAAAAGTATAAGCACAATAAAATCCAGCTTCTCATTTATAATCTGTTTGATCTGTTATGGAGAGCTTTCACGCAAGAGACTCTCTATGTGACCATTGAAATATTGAGATCAAATAGAGAATTAAAGATGTTGTCTCTTCTGTGGATGCAATTGGAAACTTTTTCTCTCAGTGAAAATATCATACAAAGGGATTTGCATAAAAATCACACAAAAATATTTAAAATCCACAAAGCAATTATATCAGGTTTAAATCTTGTGACCAGTCCAGTCTAAATTTATTTTCCTTTTAATGCCACCTTAAAGTCATATGTGAAGTCCAAACCTCAGTCTTCCCTGAGAATGTGCAGTTACACAATACCTTTTATCCAGCTGCAGGTGGATCCCACATCACAGGATTCTGACACGGATTCAACAAACAGTTTAACTGGTCAACTGACACTTGATGGGATGCACTTCTCTCAGAGGGGAAAAAGAGTTATAGCACAGGAGTTAGTGGGGCTCCTTATCAGAGCTTTGAACCAGCTTGAAAAGGAAAAAGGAGGAAAACCAGATTCACCAGTGATGAGCAATGGGGCAGTGTGCCAAGGCTTGAGGAAAGGGGCACTAAGGGGATTCCTCAATCTTCTTTAAGAGGTCTTGGCTACAATGTACAACACCTTGTTGCTGTGCATTGTTTTATCTTGTTTTGTCCTTGTTCCCCCTATTTTGGGATGGTTTGATCCCATGTTGTACCGCCCTGTTCAAAGTAATCCTGGTTACACAAGTTCCTGCCTCAACCTTTGTCAATCCACCCTTGTCCCTTCCCCATTACCAGATAATTCCCTGTCCATCACCCCAATCCCTTCCCACACGATTGTCAATCCCTCCTGGCCCCTCCCATTCTTCTGGCAAGTTCTATGTTCGTCATCCTTTTCTTGGTAAACAATTTGTTACTTTGTACTGTACCCCACCCATACTTGCCCCTATTGGTTCAATGTTTGTAGAAACCCACCTTATGTACCGCCCCTAGGCTACCCTGATTGGTTAAGGAGTTGTACCCGCCCAGGGGGAGGTCCCCTATTTAAGTTGCTGTCACCCTCAGTTCTTTGCTTTTTGTGGTGTCTCTCCTTTGGTTGCAGTTGCCTCCTTCCCGCTCCTCTAATGAAGCTTCCCTGGAACTACAAAAGGACTTTTTCCCAATCCTTTGCTCCTCTGTGGATGCGTGCATTGCTTAAGGGTTCAGAGCCCTACCCACATTCTGAGTTCACTGCTGATCCTGGAAGTGGGCCACTCTTGGTGCTCGCCCACCTTTGGAGCTAGCCAGGGTGAGACAGAGCCAAGTGGACACTGGTGGGCAGCGTCGATACCCGAAATGTTTGTCCACTAATGCACCCAGCAGGAGGAGCAAACAAGAGAGCTCAAGGCCTTGGCCCAGGCCCCAAGATCTAATGTTACTGGTGTAAGTGAAACTAGTGGGATGAGTCCTGTGACTGGAGTGCCCTGTTGCACGGTTACAGGCTCTTCAGGAGGGATAGGCAAGGCAGAAGAGGCAGGGATTGGTACTATATGTTATGGAAGGGCTAGAATGTTTGCAGCTCACAGTTCACAATGGTAAAGTTGTGAGCTTCTGGATAAGAATCAAGGGGCAAACAAACAGTGTGGATGTTATCATGGCAGTCTATAGGCTTCCAAGTCAGGACAATGACACTGATAAATTATTCTTTGAGGAAATAATAGATGCTTCCAAGTCAACTGCTCTTACCTTTATGGGGGACTTCAATTTGCCAGAAATTAACTTGGAAGCATCACACAGCTGGTATAACCCAGGCCAGAAGAGTCCTAAAAAAACCTGTCAAGGTAACCCATCCAGTTGATCAAGGTAGAGGCTGTGGATGTAATCTTTTTGGATTTCAGTAAAGCTTCCAATGCTGTCTCTCACAGGATCCTTCTGGACAAAATGTCCAGCCACAGCTGAATAAACAGATCATGGGAGGGGTGAGCAACTGTCTCATGGGTGGGGCACAGAGGGTTAGAGTGAATGGGGTGACATCAGATGGTGACCTGTCATTAGTGGAGTTTGGCAGGGTTCCATCCTTGTCCCTGTGCTCTTCAACAGCTTTGTAAATGACAGAAATGGACCCAGGATGGGAAGGGATACTAAGTAAGTTTGCAGACAATACAAAACTGGAAGAAGCTGTTGATTCTTTCAAAGGCAGAGAGGCCCTGCAGAAAGACCTCAGCAAATGAGGGCAATGGGCAAACACCAACCAAAGTTCAACAAATGAAAGTTATGGATTCTGCACCTGGGGTGGGGCAACCCTGGATGCACAGACTGGGCAGTGAGATGCTAGAAAGTACCATCATAGAAAGGGACCAGGGGGTGCTGGTCAGTGGAAAGTTGGTTATGCCCTGGCAGCTGGGAGGGTCAGCCGTGTTCTGGAGGGCATCAGGCACAGCATCACCAGCTGGCTTGCACTTTTGCAAGATGCGATTGAACAGGGTGCTAGTTTATCTCATCTAGGCTTCCTTTCTCACAAAAAATTGCACCAGAGGATCTTCTGAGGTCCCTTCCAACCTGACCTGTTCTATGTTGCTATGATTATAACCTAATGTACACATTCCATATCGTAGAATTTCATGGAGTAAGTCAACGGCAGATCTATTGCACCAGAGAAGAGATGGTCCTATCACTTTTGGGTTAAATCACTTAATGTTTATCCCATCGTACATTGGAGGATACTTTTTCCATATCCTTCATTATCCAATCTATTAATACTTTTCTTTCATTTTTTTAGCTTCCATATATCTCACATATAACAGATAGTCCTTAAATATTGCTGTGAAGCCATGGTGAATACATCTCAGTGTGTCATGAAGGAAGAACCTTTCCAAAAGTTGTAAATATATTGCTTTTAATTTCATCAAATATCACAGTTTTGTACCGTCAGACTTAAAAAGAGAATGCAATTCCCTTTCCCTGTAGCTTTCAGTATTTGGGAGTTTTTTCCTAGTGTATTCAGTCTTGTTTCATCTAAAGCAAATGGCCACAATTTTGGTTATATCATGTCTTCAGCTTCCAGAAGTGTCTATATTTTATAAATATTTATACATAAAAATGTATTTTATGTATACATCCATTTATTTATAATCTAAACCATTCTAGTTCATCACAAAGTAATAGGCAATTGCAGGGCACAGCATGTTTAACCATAAGGTAGGCAGCTGAAATACATCATAAGAAGTGCTTATTTCTCTCTGTTGACTATGAAGAAGAATAAGTTGACTAGCTCAGAAACAGAAGATCAGAAATTGAATGGATTCATTCTGCTGCTTCAGCAAAATACAAGACAGATTTACTTGTTTTTAACAAGGATTTTGTATTCTCAGCCAGTACTTCAAGACTGTGGTGTGTAATATCTTGTGTATCCACATGGTAAAAGACAATCGACTGGATGCCATGGTTTCTGTAGTGCACTCTGGATTTTTGCTACCCTTTGCCTCTTTAATGGATCAACCAAGAATTGCAGTAAGCCACTAAAATAATGTGGAAGAAGGCCTAATTTGATGCCTATGTGTAATAATTTATATATGACAGCAGAAGACCTAATAGTGTCTCTGTAACTGAGAAGGTTGGTTGAACCACAATAAGTAAGTATGAAGATGTGTGGTAATGACTTCTCAGGAGTTCATTGCAGAGAGATGGGGTTTGGGTTGTTGTTTGTGGGGGTTTTTCTAATTATGAATTATCAAAAGACAGGAGAAAAGATTCTTCATTAAAATAAAGTGAAATGTAGTGAAATGTGAAATTTAGTGAAGCAGAAAATTAATATTGAATTACTGCAAGAATATCTTCTAATGTATGTTTAACTTTTTCCTGGTAAGATTATCCCAGATAAACAGCACCAATCCACTAGTGCTGTTCTTACCCTACTAAACTCAGTAGATATTAGACTAACTGAAATATTTCAGTTCACAAAAAATGTCAGCAGGTATTTTGTAATTCCCAGAGCATGTACATCTAAGCAGGACCTTTTATCACGGAAGCTTGTGATTTCAGAGTTGTTTTGCTTTGGGGCAAAGGGCTTTTTTTTCTTTCTTTAAGAATCTGGATATATATGCCTTTCACCAAATCGCGTATTATTCCCATTAGAGACTAGTCAAAATTTCAGTAAGAGATGTCAAATGTCATTGAATCTCTTCCTACATAATGCACAGGAGCAAGTAACAAAACCAATTAAACAATCTAATAATAGAATTATTCATCTCAGCGAAGACTCATTTAGGTTGGAAAAAAACCTTTCAGATACTTAATTACAATTTCTAGAATAATGCATGGAAAAATAAAGCAAAATGGCAGAAGAAAACCTTCAGTATACCCTGCAATATAGGCATTAAAAGGACATAGTAGCTTTAAAAAATATTTAGATGAAACTTGGGCTTTCTAAATTGTAGATACTTAGGTGGAGGCAGATCACTAAATTTCCTACTCTCAACGATGCCGGCTATCTATTACAAAAGGGAGAAAACTACATATTTCCATTTTCTTATCTTTTTAAGTCACAAAAAGAGGTTAGGTTACACTTCCCAATGGATGGTATTTTCCTAGCTCTTCTGCAAATATGCAACGTCAGTATATATTTTTATATATTTTCCCTTCATTCCTCCATCTCTGCATTGCAGGTCCAGATACATTCTTGATAATTAAGGAATGTATCTGGAACTGAATTTAAGCAGACTGGAAAAGTATGGAAAATGTATGTCAAATAACAAAGAGAGAGACCTTGAAGGATCAACAAGACAAGAAATGAAGTGATTTATTTACTTTCCTGCTGAGTAGGCAGCTATAGTGTTTTGATTAGCCCAAAAGCTCATAAAATATTTTTGAAATTTTTTAAAGTTTGAGGATGCTGATAAAGCAGCAATAAAGTACTAGGGGAGTATAGCACTGAAATTCTAGTACTAGCGGTAGAGTTGTAAGTACAGTGGGAATATTAAGCACTCTACCTCCTCAAATCTCCCTGCAGAAAACTTGAAATCTCTCAAAAAGCACAAGGTGCTAGAAATGGAGTCACATTCCATATTGATAAACCTTTAATTTCATTTTTGCTTCAAAGAAAAAGCATGAGTCAACAAGAGAAGAACTTTGAGCTACATAAAAATGTTATCTATATTAATGGGGTAAGGCCAGCAAAAATGAAGGCTGGAAGTGCTGATAAATAGAAGGTAGTTTAAATTATGCTGATGTGTCTATTCCATTTTCTCAGCAGACCTTGAGCAGCATAATTAGATTGTTTTTTTGCTCTGCATCTGAAGGGCATTCATTCTTTGTGTCCTTATGCTTTTTACAGCAAGTGTCTGGGAGTGGTATCCTGCAATATTAACACTGTCACTGGAAAATGAATCCTTAGTGTTCTTTCAGCTGGAGTACAACTTCTTTCACCTAAAACCAGCAAAGATATCTACACAGTCTTAATTATCTGAACTATGCATTCTGTGAAATACGGGCACAGGTCTCAGTTTACTTTGAACAGATATAGGGAGACACCTTTAATTTAATTTCAATTTTAATTTCATTTTCTCTGCCTTACTTTCCTTTGCCTACTCTAAAGTGTAAGTTATAGATTACCTAACTTTCATCTGCCATTGAGTAGGAGAACATGAAGAGCCCAGGCAAGTCTGTGTGCTCTCCCACTGTCACTCAGTTGTGGAACTCCTCTTGAAATAAAGAAATTAATTAATATTGGAAAACTATAGGATTTTTAAGGTGTTTAAATGTCTACACAGAGGATAATTTGTGATGGGTTTTGGGGGCTGATGGTGCATATCAGTGTGTTTTCCATGTTGCCCTCATCTGACACTCTATAAGGGTTCAAGCTTCCCTCTGGTCTCAGGTTGAGCTCCAAGGATGTATTCAACTTGAGGTTAAGACATTTAGAGTTCAGTGGCTACTTGTAGGTTTCTGTACAAGAGCTAGTTAATAGACTCAATCTAATGACAGAAGTCTGAAAATATCTTTAGTTGATTACAACTAGTGCTATTTGAAAGGCCCAAGAGCACCTGAGACATTTATGTGGCAGGTATTCTATGGGTCAAAAGGGAGAGACACTCTTGACTATGTCTTGAGTGACACTGGCCAGCCAAGAAAGTTATGTTCTGATATTGTGGCTATATTAGGTAGCTACATTTTGGATGGTCTTCTGAAGGAAGTCAACATTTGTGGCAGCTCAGGCATTTGATATGCTCCACTCACTGTATTAACTATGTTTCGAAACTTGCCTATAGCCACCCACATGTGTCGCTGGTGGTTTAGGGGCTCCGAGGCTCCCTAGGCTGCTTTTGCAG
>VXBI01004087.1:1392-38095 GCA_013397375.1 Toxostoma redivivum
GAGGGAGGGTACCTCTGCCTCACCTGCTGGGAACAGCACAGGTCCTGCTGCTCCTGGGGACCCCAAACAAACAAACAAACAAAAAAACAAATTTAAACCCCACAAAACCCTCCCAAAAATATAGCTATAAGCAAAGTAACTAAATAACGAAAGGTTAAACATCAAATACAAAAAAAAAAAAAAAAGGAAATTTATTGTGGAGTATCAGGTCTCCCAAGCAGAGGGAATTGTTTGAAATAGACTCATGAATACATTCTCTTAATACCTGAGGATTTTATCCAGGTGCATCTCTACACTGCTGAGTTTCACAAATTCACCATCCCTTCAGAAATATGCTAGAATCACACACATGAAAACTAACTCAACATGTAATCATTACTATTTTTAGCACTTTTTCTCCTTAAAAAATACACTTAGAACCATGAGGTTGAACAAACATCTTTAAAAAACAGAAACCAACAGGTATCAGGTTCATGCAGACAACGCTTAAACTCCCACAGACCTAAGCAAAGAGTGACATCCAGTGGAAATACAGTTTAAGTCCTCTTGATGGCTGTAGCTCAGATTAAACCTATCATATCACATCTGTGTTATGCATATTCAGAAAGATATGCCTGTCTTATATTATACATGGCACTGGGAAGGCAAAGGTGTGCAAGAATGAAAAGTAGTATTGGATTTTCACAGAGATGAAAGTTGTGCCACACCTTCATTCATTTGGTCAAAGAGACAAAATTCTTAATCAATGGTTCACCAAAAGAAATCTGCCTTAGAGTTCACTGTTAAACCAGGTAGATTTTGCACAAAAAAAACCCCCATGCTTCTGATGCTACATTTGCACAGGTATTTATTGCCATTGATAATTAAGCTATTTTGGTAACACTCTATCCAACTTCCTAATGGCAATTAATATGAGGTAAGAGAGATACTGATGGATCAAATGGAGCTGAGCTGGGAACAAGCTGATAAAGGCTGGCAAACTGATTTTTTCTTTTTTTTTTTTTTTAAACAAGATGGAAAAAAATCCCTTGTATGTGAACAAGCCTGTTCCCCCAATTTGTCTCTTTGGATATACACCCCTCTGGATTGAAGGAAAAAACTCAAGGAGTTTCAGAGTCACAGATACTTCCTTCTGTGAGAAATGCTAATATTTAAACAAGGGGAGATGTGTTCCATGTCACCAGCAACCTTTTCCCTACTTTCTTTCACACATAGGAAGGGACATCAGCCATCCAAAATGCTGAAGAGTTCCAACACACTGGTCCTCACTCCATTATTCTCTGACCAGACTGGAAGAAAGCTTCCCAGTACTCTGGCTCCATTTTCACTGTTTCCCACATTGCTTGATGTTAGATTCTTGAGAGGAAGGATTGGGGCAAAATATGGCTTTTGCTTCATCATGTGCCTGCAGCTAATGGCTCTTACCACACCAGGTCTCACTTCTGCAAACTCTTATTTTTAAATCAAAGCCTCACAGAAATCTGGTAGACCTGGAGGGTCTCCCTGGCCCTGTCAATAAAGGCACTCAGTTGTTAACAGGCACTGATAGAAGACAAAACAGGCAAATTACCACATGGTGATTGTATGAATTCCTGTGCTCCTGAAAGAATGTTTGCTTCTGATCCCAGGTGCAAAGTAAATCCATACTAACTATAACTAGACATGGTTTAGTACCTAGGCAACTTGAAATCCACAATGAGCTCTTATTCAGCTGCTCACTACCTCTGTCCTGCATACAATATTGCCTCTGCAGAAAAACATGGTAGTATTCAACTCCAAAATATAATAACCACTTGCAGGGTATGGCAGAAATATTCTTCCACTGAGGTATTCATCTTTACAATATTCCAAAGCACATCTTTAAGTACTTTTTCCAATATATTCCCTGGCTTCCAAATCATATAAGCATTAATAAAGAAAATATAACTCTTCTATTTCTAGCATTCTGCAGTAGATTGCATATATGAAAAGATACTGAAGTAATTAGTGTTGAGTAATTTTCTAAATGCTTAGACAATTAAAGCAAGAACACCTTAGTTTAAGGAAGGTACCTTTCCAGTGCTTAACTTTCTGAACTTTCAGAGTTCAGTTAGGGTTGAGTGTACTGGCAAGCTCTTTAATCAATTAAATTCTCTTTTTATAATAATAATTATGCATAGTACCACGTACTGTAGCATAAGTGTGTGTGTGAGTGATGTTCATTATTCAGAGTAAATCACCCTACAAAACACTCTTTCCATCAGTAAATAGTAAAATTAGTTTCAGTCAGTGTCCTTAAGAGTAAAGCAAGCCTAACCAGATGATCATTGGCACTATCCAAGAGCAGAATTTCACTCCATAAAATCAGATTCTATAGCCAAAAAGGACCAGCTTTCAAAAACACAACATATAAGGTGCTCATCTGCAGACACAGAATCTCCTGTCTAATCAGGATGTGCACTCTGTGTAGTATTAGGAATTACTAAAGGGGCAATCAGCTGTGGGAGTACTTGTTATAACCAAACAACACTGCAAAACACAGGAAATAGACTGAAAACGGAGCACTGAAATATTTATTCACCTATAACAAATAGAAAGCTTTTAGATGTAATTATTGTATTGTAGATGGAACAGGTTAAACCACAAACATGATTGGAAGTGTGAAATATCAGAAAGATCTTTCAGAGACAGAAACTGGCTATAATAATTAAGAATGATAATAAGTCTCAGAACATTTTGATGGGAAAGATGGAAGACAACTTGGACAAAAAGAGAAAGGCATGCCCTGATGCACTGGGTACACTGTAATTATAAGTTGAATTTTTCTCAGTAGAGGGGAAAAAAGCAATTCTTGATTACTGAATCCTTTGAAAGCAAATTGCCACTTTTTTCCCCATCCATTTACACCTCAGTCCTGCAGCTGGAGGTGCATGAACAGACATTTACTATCTTTGTACTACACTTTCATTTTGGTAGGAGACTTCAGTGGAAAATATACCAACCTTAACATCTCGTAGAGCTCAAGAAATATTCTAAGGATAGAAGTATAATCTGCTTTTTGATAGAATTTGTCAGAAGTCTGCTGTTTTCTCCCTATAATTGAAAGCAGCCTGGAAAGTGAAAAAACAGGCCTACTTCTAAAACCAGAAATAGTTACAGAAAAGAAAAAGGGATCATGGATCTAGTACTGAGCATTGAGCACATGTTAAGGTGCAGCCCTGGTCATTTTTGTGTGGCTGCCTAAGTAGTTACAACATGGCAAGTACAGCTTAGGAATCATAATAATATATTGAAAAAAAGGGCAGTTCTTTCATTGCTTTAAAGCAACATAAATCCATTTAAATCAATAAGGAGCAGTGAAGGCTGCATCAGTTGAAATGCAAATTTGACACATTTAAACTGTCTGTTCATGTGTCACCATAACTACACTGGGAAAAATCACACAAGGTGCTGATGTTACCCCAACAGCTACGAGTCACATCAGATTAAACAATGCCCCAAAAAGCAAACCCAGGACTGAATCAGCAGCCATCCTAAGAAATCAGCTGTGAATCAAACTGAGGAACAGAGCAACAAGAAATTAGGAATTATTTCCATCACAGGCAAAACAGAGCAAGGACAAGAGTTTCCTGACTAAACAGAACAAGTAGGAATCAAAAAGGCTAAGGGATATTCCTGGTCCTCAAATATCTCTGAATAAAAGAATTAAAAGGCTCCCTCAAGTCCAAAGTCTGGGCAAAGGAGGAAAGATCACTGTTGGCTGCACCAAACCTCATCAGCCTGGGCTGAGCTTTTGTATACCCAGTTTGTCAGTGAAAGCTGACAAAGAATTGAAAGAGAAACTACATGGGACAGAGGGCAGCGAGTTAGAAGTAAAGAAAGGGGTTTGTAACCAGATTTAAAGAATTTGGTTTTAAAAGATGATGGGAATTTAATTTCACTTAGGAAAGTGTATCACCTAGGGACAAACCAAAAGAAGGATATAGATATATTAAATGTGACAACTGTACTGCAAAGTTGGTGAAAAGAACAAATAAGGTTCCCTGAAGCCATTTCCATTAAGTTACCAGCACACACTGACAATATAAAAAGGAAAAATGGGTACAAAGATTCATTGCCCACAGAGAAAAACAGTCACAAAACACAATGTAACTGTCAAGACAGGTTGATGTTATTGCTAAAAGAAATCCTGGGAAGTACAATCTGTGTATCCTTACTCATACTTGTGAAGCTTTGAGGGTCAAGCACTCAGGTTTTCACAGCACCTCATGTAGACACAAATCTGAACAGGGATCCTATAACTACTCACCACCAAACAAAGAAGAAGGAGAACTTTAAAGTATCCATCCTTTCTCTCAATTATTTTCTCTGTGTCAAGGAATGTGGCCTGAAACATTATGAATAGCACTGTGCAGAAATTCGTTGTGTTTTACTGGTCAAAAAAGCTTCAGAGGGAATGCAAGTCAGACTTGCTTTTTCACAGCAAGAATTCCACTGGAACTATAATTAAATACAGAAGAAGCAAGATAAATCTGCCACTGGCACCAGGCAAAACTCAAAAACCATCACAAAAACAACAACAAAATATAAAAGAGGACATGAGTCTTCTAACAATGGAAGGGTCTTTAAATGGACTGGGAAATATGTTCAATTTGCTGTAAATTATAGCCCTGATAGAACACTGCACATTAAGTAACAACATTGAGTGGCTGTTTTAAGGGGCATAAATTGTCCAGAAGTGCCAATCAAAGTGAGGGTCTCTGAGGCTCTCTGGAAAATACCATTACAGGAACAGTCACTGCAGATTGCTTGTGCTGAAACAAAAGCAAAGTTATTGAAATAATAGTTACAGCCTTGATCTACTGCATTAGCCTTACTGTTAACAGTGCAGGTTCATTAATTCTATGAAGACCATAAGTGTGTGACAAAGTTTTGGGACATTGGGGTGGCTTTTTTGGTTTGTGTTTTGTGCTTTTATTTTTTTTTTTTTTAATTTTGCTGGGTTTTTTTATATATGTATTGCAGCAGCATCTAAAAGCATAATTAGAACTTAGAGCTCCATTAGACTAGCAAAGCAAAACATTCAAATGGAAATAGTTCCCTGCAGAGTTCATTTAAAAGGGGGCTGGGAAGCAGCTCCTGTGAAAAATGTCATAAGAGCAGTTCCAAAAACATAGTCATAATTTGTCTTCGAAATATTTCAGATCTTCATTTAAAAGTTGTAGATTTCACTTTTGGCCTAGACTTCTTCAGCAAAACATTCTAAGCATGGAGAAAATATTTGTTTTTAAAAAGAAGTTCTATACTTACTCACTACTCAAAAATCCATAATCTCATTAAACACAAGATATAATTAGAGGATGGAACAAACACTAGGAGGCAGACAAAAATTGTTCACATAACTACTGAGGTTTGGTACTTAATCTTTTGAGGGATCTGTATTTTAATATTTGCCTTGTTGCAGCCTAGGTTTCCCTTAAACTGCCAGGCTCTCAAAGGCCAGCTATTTCTAACCTAAAACCCAGTTCCTCTTAGAGCAAGCTAACTAACCACATATAAAAATAAAAATAAAAATTAAAAAAAAATAATAATAATTTGTACAACAGGATAATACACATGAACAGAACAGAGGCTGAACATCAAATCATGATCCAAAACTTTGTTTGAACATGAATATTATAGAGAAAGCAACCAAAAGTCTAAATGTTAATGACTCTTCTCTTACAAGCTTTTAAGAAATCTACATGGTAAGGAATTGAAATACTCTGTATGCTATTTTACCACTGAAATGTCCTATACATTTTTTAGAAGAAGGTTTATGCTGTAATCAGAAGTTTTGTGATTCAAAAAATCCAAGGCCAAAAGTTCCAAGGACTTCACAGTCTGCACAATTTTATCCTCTCACTGTATTAACATAGTGCTCTGAATAACAGAACAAAACCACATAATACTGGAGAATATTGATAGAGAGGTTTAATTCCTTAACTCAGCCATTATCCACAGTGAGAATATACACTGTGTTGTATCAGAAAATGGCAAAAATCTATTCTATTAATCTGCAAGTGGGAATAATTCTCTTAGGGAAAGTTTAAACCATTTTAATTTATTCCAAATTGTGCCAGAGGCCAGCTGCACAAAAAGTGCCAGCTCACCATTGGTATCTATTCCTTACAAACCTTCCCTGAGTGCACCAACAGCCCTTAAATGCCCAAGCAGTCTGGTCTGGGAGCTGCAGCCCAGGGACCTGGATGTGGGACTGCTCTGGGGACAACAAGGGCACTGTCCTACCTGGGCTCTGCTCACTCTTGGTTCCTGGACCACCCTCCCTCACAGGACACCACACCTCTCTGCTGCCAGGCTCTCCAAAACATAACTTACCTCCTCAGGAAGGGTAAAGTCCCCATCTGTTTGATCTCAGTGGCCAAGATGTCAGCTAAAAGCTATTAACAGGATTCCACTTTTCACAACTATAACAATTTCCTTCCTTTACAATTAAAAATTCGTCTGCCTTTTCACTCCAATTAACTTGCCAGTTCATCTTACCCCTCCACTTTAAAACACTAAAGACAACAAGTTGGAAATAATTGGAATGAAAGCAGAGGCTGCAGTGAGTGGCCAAGGCTTGCCAGAGGCCAGCCAGCCATTGCTCAGCCACTGCAGCAGTGAGGAGGCACCAGCTAAAGAGCCTTTGATCACACCCACATGGCACCACCACAGCACAAATTAGAGTAAAACATCTGGGAAAGAAGTCCATGCTTCAGTGATTCCATGGCAAATGAGAAGACTAAAATCCCAAATTATTAGTTGAATCTGGCCCAAGTGTCAGGTAGAATGTTCTTTATTTCACAACGAGGACTTGCAGCATTTTCTTTGGACTGAAACTCTTAGAAATGTTAATAAATCACTGTGCTATTCTGTGAATAAGCCAGTGAAAATGTTCCATTTTACAGACCCATTCATATGTAGCTCCAGTGTACAAAGCAGCTAAGCTAAGTAGGCAGAATTGAAATATTTTAATAAACAAAATTAGGAGACAAATAAAAAATTCAGTAAAGGATTAAACTCATCCTTAAAAAAGGAAGGTGAGATTAAAGCACTAGTAGTCTATTGCAATCTAATTTCTATCTCCTTTCTTACCTTATTCAATACCTAAACCATTTAATAACATTTGCTTAACTGCATCTTATTGTTATGCAAATTACCACCAAATTGTGTTCCTGAATTAAAGCATTGGGTTTGGGATTTTTTTTATTATCCCCAAACATATTCAGTATGCTGAAAAGTTATACATGGAATGAGTCTCCAGTGACCCCAAAATGTCTGTTCACTGGCATTGTACTCTCCCAGTCATTTGACTAGCATGACAATTCAGAAGGTTTATGCAATTAAAATATTAATTGGTTTCCTGCTAGTTATTTTCCTTAAAAAAACCCAAAACCCAACGAAACAACAACAACAAAACCCTTATCTGCTTTTCTGGAGAGTTCTTTTACCAGACAGCAAATAATTTTATTTTTGTTGCTTTGTCTGCAAGTTTCTTCCACTTCCAATTTCCCCTTTCAGATGCAATTTTCAAAAGTCCCGTATTCAACAGACAGCAAACTAATTGCTTGATAACGACCTTTTAAATGCCCAGATTAACTTTAATGACTTTAAATGGAATTTTAATGAGTTATTCTGAGTATAACTAATTATTTGCTATTTATACACAAAGACACGAACGGAGTATTTTTGATTAAATGAAACTTCATAACTGTTACTCCAAGGTGCATTCTTTGCACAGAGCTATACAGGAGAAGCATACATATTTAAATATTCACATAAACTTGTGCTCTGGCTTGATAAGCTTGCCTAGTGGCACGATTTGAAACAGAGGATCCATATTCAAATCCACGAATGCCTTCAAGTAATGCAGGATAAACGGCTCTGAATCAAGAAGAACAGATATTTAAATCCAGACCTCCCACATTTTGTTCTAGTGTTCTGTGCATGATACACATATTGGTGATAGTCACACACATAATTCCCAAAATCAAAAGCTGAAATTCTCACTTGGACAATCCAATTTCAGGAGAACGGCCAAAACATTTCATACTATTCTGGCATAAAAGAGAGAAACAACTTGAAACATCAGGGGCTCCTTAAAAACAGGTGTAGAAAGCATAGATTTGCACTACAATTTGAATTAGATTTGCATTACACTTGCATAGTGCTTTACTGTGAAAACCAAACATATTGTCTTCTGCAGGAAGGAGGTAAGGAAGACAAAATCCTAATTTATTTAGCCTCTTAGCCAAATGACAAGGTGAAGACAGATTTGTTTTGCTTTTGACAATAATTGGGGTTTTTTTAAATATAAGTAGTGTTGCTTTTACAACTCTTAATTCCAATATATGCAACTCCTAGGGTGCAAAGACTGAGGGAAGAGAATACTTCCTTTAAAATTTACAAAGGATAGAGAGGAGGGGAGAAGAGAGTCTTATAAGTTGTCTTACAAGCCTGGGACGAAGTTGAACACCAGCTAATGTCTTGAAAAATGGTCTTTCTTCACAAGTCCATAAAACCAACACTGATATGCACATGGCATAAACTTGGACATAACCACTTGCACACTTGAGTTTGTGCTTGAGCATTTATACATCTTCCAGACTGCACTGTCAAATGAACTTCATCCATCTCCATTTCAGCTATTCTAAGACTACATTTTAAAATGTTTTAAATAAGCTACACAAAGCTGCCTTTCACTGTGAGCATGTCACTGAGTGATAACAGAACTTCAGGATATAATATAAAACCAAAATGCAGATAATAATTGAGTTCTTCTCAGTCCCATGTTTGATCAGGAAGTTTGGAGAACATACTCAATACAAAGACATGAAGCAATCTGCTCCTGATTCAGGGCTTCTTCTTAATTATCAAAGTTCACAGCTATGCAAAGTCACTCAGCAATTATCATACTCTGCCATTAACCTCAAGTTCTACCTACTGTAGACAATTTCAGTTTATAAAATATAACTTTTGAATAGGTTTGTCCCCCCCATTAAATTAAAAAAAGAAAAGCGTTTTCTTCAATCATAATACAAGGAAAGCATATTTTAAAACAAACTTTCCATGGAATACAGCTGGTGAGCAAAGGAGAACACAGTTAGCCTAAAACCAAGGAGAGGTCCACACTTACATATAACCTGTATTTTCATTATAACTGAGAAATCCTGGTATCTCTAGGCTGATTATAATGCTGAAACATTCAGAGTGTATTTTTTATTTGGAAGTAGAAAGGCAAAACACAATTTAAAAAAAAAGAAGTTATTGTTCATAGAAGAGCCTAGCAGTCACCTATGAAATATAAAGCTCAACCTTGATTTCTCCTCACAATGAGGGACCTCAAATCCATGTCTTCCATTTTCCCAAAGAATGTATTAAGAAGCAAGCTGGAAACCATTCTACAACATTCAGCAGAAGCTGCATTGCTGCAAAGAAAATAATTCAAGGCTTCTTGGACTCAGTAGAAGGACTACATGTGACAGAGCAACCCAGCATCTCATTAATGATTCTTACATTTGTTATTGGTGATGGAAATTTTACTGGAAGCCAAAACAAAAATTCGAGGTATTCTTCATCTCAGACAGATGCTCTATAGAGTGGAATATAGAAATAGCACACATTTTCTTGATGGCATAAATACAATTACATATGCCTTGAAACCTGCTTTCCACATATTTACTCAGAAGAAAAACAAATCCATTAGTTTCTAGTGCTCAATTTGTCAAAATTGAGAATGTTTTAATCATACTGGCTACAAAAACAAGCCCAAAATGGCATTCCACAGGCCAATAGAAAGCACTTGCATTTTCAGAACTGCAATTTAGACATGTGACTTTGACAAAAATCATGCTTTTAAACACCTGATCTTTTGGGATTATCAATAAAATTCAGGCTTTTACTCTAAAATACTGAAAATGTAAAAGCAGAAGACAGCCAAGAAAAGACAAAAAGCGTAAAATCCAAAATGTTTCAATATGCTACATTCTTCCACCATAATCTTCTGATTTGGGTTGGTGCTTTTAAGGGATTGAAGGTCAAATAAAGCCTGCAACGTTCAGCAGAAGCAAAGACAGGATGCCAGGAAACACATTACATGTGTGCTTCCTGTGGTCTTACTGTCAATACTCAATGTTACAAGGAAATAGGTGTGGCATTTTTTCATGGTTTTACCCATTAAACACAATCCTGCACTGTAAACTTACCAGATAGAAAGGTGCTTCCAAACTGAGATCCTCATGTAGATGCTGAAATGTCTCATTTCTCCCTCCCTAATACAGCTCCAGGTATGAAATAATTTCACTGTACTTGTTATCTCCTGGATAATGGTATTCTTTCTCTGCCTTAATGCTGGAAAGGATTTTAAGACTAACTTTTGGGAATATACAAATTAACCTCACACCTGACAACAGCACTACATGAAGTGGAGACTGATCTGTTTTCTCTACCCCTCACAGTTGGCAGCTCCAACAAATGATAACTTTGTTTGTGAAACATCTAGCAGAGAATTTTATGCCTTGCAAAAATAGCAGCATTTGACATGAGATCATGAACAGATCTCCTAGAGATGCAATGTGACAGGAAGTTAATTTAAAAACTTCCCCAATTAAGTGTTCTTTACCTCAGGTAATTAGATAATTGTCTGAGTAGTAAACATGTCCAGGAGAGTAATCAAACAATTGGAGTAACAAGGAGACAAATACTGTCATTGTTAAATGGAAAGTTAATTTAAAATCAGCTGCTCTATCAGCAAAACCTGTTTTAAAATGGTGTGTTGATACTATTAAATGAAAGACAAATATTTGGCATTAAACATGCTCAAACTGTTCACACTGCACAATAACATTCTTAATAAATAACTGAATAAACCTGAGTCAAGCTCAGTCGGGTGCCTCTGAGAAACTAGAGCCTCATTACCAATATCATTATCTAAAACTAATTAGTAGTTGGTGATTGTAGCCTGCTGGCACTAGGAACCTGATTAACATTCCTCAGAAACAAACAGGGCAGGGTTGGGGGAGGAGAGAGATATTTGACTTTCGCTTCAGACTCAGAGAGCAGAAATGGAATTAAATATTTAATACCTGTGCACATTGCAGCTCAGTCTCTTTCATTAATCTGTATAATGGGCTGGTATTTGATGTGCTTGAGGCATTTTCATTGCTTGACATATGTTGAATTCAGAATTTTTTGCTTGGTTGAATGACAGAAACAGAAATCTTAAAGTGCAATTAAATATTTTATTACCGTTGTTTAATTAAATAAATACTGGATTAACTTGTCAAATCAGATTTCACTGTCATGCCAGAACACCATTTTCATTTTTCTTTATGGATGTTATCTATGTCTAAATACTGTGATGATTAGTATAATTACTTTAAATAGTACTGGATGCAATCAAGGGAGAGGGATGGACCAATTACCGAGTATTCCACAGAAAACAGTTCTTTTCATTTCCCTAATAATTTGCTGTGTAACTCTTTTGCTCATTTTTTAACTGAAGAATGAGTCCACTTAAAAATCCTAAACTGAAGTTTAAGTTAAAATTAAATTCCATACCAGAAGCAAGTCCTGCAGTGTGTCAAAAGCCCAAGTGTCTAATTTAGTGGACATAGTAAGAACCAGATCTGCAAGTAAACTTTCAACAACTGAGATATCTGTACTGGAAAATTTTCTTTCTGCTACTATCCAGCCACCTTGTAAACTGTGCTGTTATAAATAGTTCATGCCCAATGGAAAGCCCTAACACAGTCAAAGCTCAGATGAGCAAGGGGTGAAGTTTCCCTTGTATCTCTGTTCTGTATGGTGAGATACACTTACCTGTACATATGTATGAACATGCACAGACACAGATCGAGTATGAAGAGAAGACAGAGCTGTTGACTCTGCTGAAAACAAAGCAGGGTTATTTTTCTATCCTTGTTATGGTTAATATTCTGAAGCACTATGCTGAAAGCTGAGACAAGTCAGTGCACTACTGACCTCCAGTGAACCAGGTGCTCAGCACCATAATCAAAATGCTCAAGGCCACTTCTCTAGTTTCAATATCTTCCTTTGTCTGGGTGGGAGATTATCCCCTCTAAATTAATGAACTGGCAGAAAACTAAGATTTGTGCAGCCCTAAGTACACAAAAATACACATTAGTATTATAAAGCACACTGATTTTTGACAGGAAAAGTTATTTAAAGCAACAAGTAATATGACACAATGGAAAAGCAGGATGCTGTACCTAAAAGTCTTTATTTTTGTTATACCCTAAATAGTAGACATTTTGTTTAAAGTAATTTATTCATGAGATTAATTACAACGCTCACATAATGCACGTGACATTTAAAATGTGCCTAGGTGCAAAAAATACACAACTAGCACAAAATGCTTCTATAAAGTAGTGAGCAGTACCAGTAAAACTAAGCTGAACAAATTGAAAAAGCTGAAGTTTCTTAAGCTTTGGATTTTAATCATAAGCTCTAATAATAATGCTCAGCCTCAGAAGAAATGTTCACTATTCATATATAGCAACTGAAACAAATTACAGACTAGGTATTTCTGATTAGTTTAGAGTAATAGTATTACTTATTATATTAGTATACAAGTAATAGTATTATTTATTAATATTATAATATGAGAGTAATAATTTACTACAGGATGGGAACTTTTTATATAAATACATGTCTGAATGCTGAAGAATTGCACAGTTTGAGTGCCTGCATTCCATAATTCTAACCTGGCTTAGGAGGACATCATGTGGCAGAATAATATATGAACAGACACTGCAACTTTCCCACACAAAAACCCCTCCTTCTACAGCTGCTGCCCCTTGCAGCCAAAAATATTCAATACTGTTGAGAGACTCAGTGAATGTAGCAGAGTCCAAAATTGGATATTAGGATACAAGAAATAATTATTAAGAGGATCTGCAATTCTGACACAAAGGTGAGGGTGAATGACTGGACTCAGAGGAGGTTTCCTCAGTTACCAAGCCCTAAGCAGCCATTTTAAAATTTTGGGAGCACACAGCCCCACTTAGAGTATTAAATTTCCCCCTTCTATGCTCTTGGATCAACCTGCCTTTGCCAGAGCCCTACCAAAAGCAGGAATTTGTGCAAATGTGACCTGAAAGCATAAGGAACTCCAAGGAATATATGAAAGAGCCTCATTCTACTTCATCAGTAAAATCTCTCATGAACAGCTCCATGATTGAATTAAAAAAAAATAGAGTTCCAGAGAGGTATTTCTGGAATATGTGTTACATTTATCTAAAAATTCATTTGATCTCCCTTGCCAGAGGCTGATAGTAAATTCTTAGAATATCAGATGAAGGTGGAATCTACTTACACAATAATTTTTAAATTTAAAAATAATCTGATTTAGTTATAATACCAGTCATAAATTATGGAATCAATTCAGAATGTTATGGTATCAGTCCAGGAAACAAGAACTGAAAGGAAAAAGAACAATTTAATGGCATGGCTAACAGTGGACATAGAAATTCACCACTGAAGACAACAGAATTTGTGAATGAGGGAAAAAAAATCTGAAAAAGAGTATTTTAAGGAGATTTTTGTCATTCCTGTTTCTGCCAGAAGACACAGGCTTGGGCCATGCTATTTCCTTTCACAAAAGCCCTGAGATGAGCTCAGTTGGTCAGAGCATGGTGCTAACACCAAGATTCTGGGTTTGATCCTTGTATGGGCAGTCCAGCTAAGAGTTGGACTCCATGATCCTTCTGGGTCCCTTCCAACTCAGAATATTCTGTGATCATAGAAGTATTCTTAAAGGTTTCTTTTCACTGATTTAGAAAAATATCATAGAGACAGTGACACTATTTTTCAATGCATTCTAAACTTAATTCCTCCCTGTGGATGAGAAAAATTCTGCAATGCTGACTTTAAACACACAACTGAGATGTGCTGAAATATTTCTATTTACAAAGCCTTTGTAATCAGTCTCAGTTTGTTCATACTCAGGTAATCCAGGCATTTCTTCCCTTACTACAGTATCATTCAGCAATCCTGGATATTCCACCCTATTCCTCCATTCTTCATGTAATATAAACTGACAAAATAAGTTTATGCATTCCCATAACTCAACTCAGTGAGCAATCCTACACTTATTTGGAACAAACCTCCCCAGAAGAGTTCTAACAACACAAGAAACTGCACCACCAAATTTGCAAGCTGGGAGACACTTCCAAGCACAGATCAATTAGCCATGAAGGCTGAGCAAAATAATTGTGTTTCTAATCAGTGGGGTCCCAGAGCAGCATTCTGGCAAGAGCAACTGGAAAAAAACACCTACACACTGTATTTTCATGTGGATATCTTGGGAAAAAAAAGCTTACTTAGCAGCAGTGAGGAGAGCTGAGGCCTTTCAAGTTCATTAACAGCATTTTTTAAACAATGTAGGATATCTCAGAGCAGGTGAGGTGCGTGACAAAGCATTTTCAAGACCAAGTTTGGATGTTTTTAAAGGCAGTTTATAAGATGTGATGAATTCTGCAGCAGAGAGGTGGATTCTGTGATCCAATGAGTCACTTCCAGTCTCACATTCCTGTTCTGCAGGCAGAGATTGGGAAAGTATAGGGAAAGTAACAGCAGCAACTTATAGCAAGACCACAGCTGTTCACTGCCTTGGTCAGAATCAAACTTAAGTACAAAATGAAAGAAACCTGCTTTTTGGGTTGAAAAAGACAGAGAAAAAGGGAAAGCTGCATGGTTAAAATCACACCACACAAAATGGGACACAGATCACCAAGTCTGCTGGTGGCTACATTAAGTAAAACTCATTGCTGAATAAAAAATTAAAATTGTCTTTATCTGCTCTCATCAAACCTGCTGTGGAGAAATCAACAGTTCTTCTGTCATTCTTGTTTACTTCCTGCTTTAACTGCTTTTGCTTTTTCCTAGGCAAATACATCAATAAGTAGAATACTTCTAAGGAAGAAAAAAACCAGTATCAATGAAAGCACATTGGTGTTGCAGAGAAGACCTCTATTTAAACAACAGATCCCTCCACATCTATTGAAGTGTAACAACAGAAGGACTACAGAGACTGTGCCACCAGAGCATTATTTTAACTCAGTGGAAGGGAAAAGGGAAATAGAAGAGTATTTACAAGTGAACATACTGTTCTTAGAACCCTGAAGGAACACTTCTCAAGGTCTAGCTAACAAATACTCCCTGTGAGGGACAGAAATCTCTGCACGCCAGCGAGGGAAATTGCACAAGGGAATTTCAGTCTCACCTGCCCCCATCAGTCCTGTCTGGTACAGCCAGTAGGATAAAATGCAAAAAAGAGGAATGTAAATTTCTTCAGTCTCAGTGCTCAGACAACAAGGAAAAGGTTCTTATCAGCCAGTATCCAAAATAACCCAAGGTCAGGTTTCCAGGAACCCGGCTGCAGAGGGCACGCACTTGAGCACACAACCCTCTGCCATTCTCATATCTCCTGGTTCCCTCCAGGCTCCTGATTTACATCTCCCACCTGCTGGGTAATCAAACACTACCCAGCAGTAAGATTTGTCTCATGGATTGCTGTTTTCAACACTGGGATTGTTGAAGTTCCAAACCTCAGGTGGCTGTTCCAGTTGCCTGGGACAGGACTGTGCAGTCTCGCTTGGAAGGTGTTGTGAAAGGATTTTTCATCTCATCCTTTCAGCAGTTGGGTGAAAAATTTCTCGAGCATCTGGGATGACATGTATTTGGGGTTTTACACTTAGTCAAAAAGATATTTATCCAACAGATGGAAACATGACAAACTAGTCTCTAAAGTAAGCATGTCTTCTGAAAATCTCATGCCTGAGTCAATATCCGTAGCTGGCAGGAGAGTGTTACGATTTTAAAAGTGTCATTGCACACAACTGAGAAAATGTCAGAATCAATCTTCCCTCTTCTTTAAATAAAAATATCTGTTGATAACCTAGGAAACATATGAGTAATCTGAGTAATTGAGAAAAATCTAATACATTAGAGAAGCTATTTATGCACAGGATGAGTCAAAATTACATTTGTTTTATGTACTGTAATAAATTAATTTGAAAAATCTTCAGTAGGGTCTGATCTACAATTAAAATACTTTTCCATTCTAGAAAGATTGGCTAAAAGCATGACAAAAATAATCATAGCCCTGCTTAGTAGTTTTATGCAGCAATTCACTCCTTAAAGACAGGAAAGTATTTGAGGAAAGGAAATTGCTTTTCAATTTATTTTATTGCACTGTAGAGGCAAAATAATTATCTGTTTAAGTTGTTTTTCTATAAGAGGGAATTGTCAATAGCAGCACTGAAAACTTCAGTAGGAAACAAACTGAACCCTGGGACTAATCTAAACAACACATTTAACACTGGTCATCTTTGATATTTACTTCCAGACCTGAACTGTGCAGACAGAGTATTTACCTAACTAGTAAGAGGTGGCACAGCTGTGTTTGTATTAGCAGACACAAATATTACCTTGATTTCCTTTACTTCCATCACATATTGTGCCATCAGAGTTATGGAGAACTGAAAACATTTGGGCACGTAGACATAATAAACTCTTTCCTAGTAAAAAACTAGTGACCCTAGCATTTTGATTGCACAACTTATCACAAGCCATAGAAAAAAAGAAGATGTGACATTTAGTCCTGAAGAGCCCTTTGTCAACAATTATTCATTGAGGCAAAATTCAGGAAAAATTGCTTTTTACTTCCTCACTGATAACATTTATGAATATTATCAATAATATCTCAAGAATTTCTTTAAAGCTTTTGTTCTCCTTCAAGGGACTTCACAGATTATCTGTATACAAAATATTAAGCAAATCAGAAAGAATAATCTGCATGAATTAGCAGAAATTACTTGTCTTTATTCTTTGCACTTGGGGTGTTTTTTGTTGTTTAGGGGGAGTTTTAAATTTATTTAAATATGCAATGCTACCTTCTAGAATAGAAATTCATGAAAATGTTCTTGTCAAGACTTCATAAGCATGACCATACTCTTGGAAATCAATTATTTCTGTGATACTTAATTTTTGTAAAATAACTTTCACTCTTGTGCAAGACTTTCAACTTGACAGATGTCAAATATCAACTCAAAGGGAAAAAACCTAACTAAATAATCACATCATAACCATATGAAACTCAAGAAGTTACATTCAAGCACTTACAGTTTTTTCCCCAGAAAACTCTCTCTCTGAGTTCTACAGGCTTTCTTGGTGAATAATTTTTGTGAAGTTGAGTATTTTGAGGGTCAGATCTCAGCACATAATTTTACACTTTCTTCCTTGCTGCTTTCTCAAAAATGAGGTGCTTTTAACCTGCATAGTGCAATTACTCATTGCTCATAAATTGGCACATCACAGAGAATTGTTATTCTTCTCCTCCATTTGTATCCAAAATTTGAAAGTTACCTCTGATTCCCCATCAGACACACTGAGGAGTTCTCACAGGTGTCATGTACTTTAGCAGAACTAATTCACCACCTTTACAGGGCTGCTGATAGATGTTGCAGCCTTAAAAGTGTATTGACAGCCACCATTTTTCAAAAGACTTCAGAAGAAACACACTTTTAAGCTTCATTTCAATCAATAATAATGACCAAAGATTACACTGGCAAAAATGCTATGTAGTTATTTGTTCTCCTAGGTCTCAAATCAGCTGGCATTAAAATTCCTGACCCTCTCTGTCGCAGGTATCTTCTGAAAGGCTGGAGGAGAAAAATAGAGTTTTGGTATTTTTCAGTGACTTTTTTTTAAAATCATAGTTGCTCAGCTGCTGAATACATATGAAGAGGCAGAAAGATCCAGAAAATCAGACTGAGAGTTGAATAGAATACAAAAACCTGCCAGGAATTAATTAATTCTTACATACACTATTGCCTTTTTTAAAAAAAAAGGTCCTGAAGCATTTGAACAGTAGACTATTCAAGCAATGGTTAGAATTACTCAGGCCCTAAACACAATTAAAAAGTAGATGTTCACAGTAAGATCAAACCTCAAATGGTAAGAGGTCAGAGAGTTTTTTGAACGTGGTACACTACATTGTATTCTTTTTTTCCCAAATAAGATGCTGAGGATGCTCACAGACACCCAGCAGAATTTAAAAAATTATTTCCAAATCAAAGAAATCAAATGCTGCTCACCACATGATCTTAAAATCAGCAATATGAGGAAAGGACTTGCCATGTCCAGGGCTTCTGCTGAGTTCTGAGGAACATATTGATTCTCTTAGCTAACTTTCTCAACATTATGGCTCCTAACTTAGCTGAAAGCCTTCTATAATCTGCAATCACAATTTGCCAAAACCTGCTTTACACTGTACTCTGGCAAAACTCCCACTGACCACCACACATGCTGATGTAGAGCTAAAGGAAGTATCACATGTGGAATAACAATATAAAGTGGTTCAGAAAGGGGGAAAGAGAGTTTGGGTTAAAAGAATGCTTATTTTACATGTATTTTTTTAAAAGACAGCTCTTTGGTTATGGATTGACTTCATTTACAAAAGGTGAACAATATTCATGTGTAAAGTTCCATAAATGCTGCAGCTCTCATGCTAAGGCTTGTAAAAGCTTTGGTACAAATTTCTACATGGCTCTCTGCTCACCTGACCACTTACCTATTTTAAGTAAAGTCTGTGTAAAAAGTGCCATGGCCTCTGGTTTTGTGTTCTCACCTTGATGGTACACACTGGTGTTACTGGTTTCCACTGGGAGCCATACCAAACACAAGTGCAATCCAGCATTGTGCAGACAGCTGTTTAAACAGAGTTTGAATACTAAGATGTAGGGTTGGATTCCATCCTGCTTTGTAGTCCATTTTTAGACTACCTCATGAAAATGAATGCATTAATTGCTCAGAGCAAGTCCTGCTTCATCTGAATGAGGCAGCAGAATCAGCCTCTTCATCTCATCTTCCCTCACGGGTTTCCGTGCTACAGCTCCTGTAAACAATCACAGTCTCAGAAGACAAGCCTTGGCAAGAAACCCATAATTCTACTACTTTCACAAGTGTTTGAATTATATAACCTTCTTCAGTTCCACCATTATTACAGGACTATCATATTTCTCTGTATTCACTACTGCATTATTTTACAGTACTGATTCAGAACAATAAAGGTAGCAATAGTATTGTCTGCAACTAATGCTATGGAATTAAGTGGTGTACTGGATTTCATGCAAGGCCTTCAATTTATCAGTTTTCATTTTATGAAGAATAAAAATATTTGAAATCAGGGAAAGCTATCTTAGTTGCAGCTTTAGAAAAAGGTAAATAGGGAAGGCTCTGAAATACCAAAATCACATATATGGAAGACACCTTTCTGTCCATGTACCCTCTATGTTAGTCATGTCATCATTTACCAGGTGAGTCCTTTGTTATTAGCCAGACAAGTAGCTTCCCTTGTGAGCACCTTTATATTCTACCATGTTTCCCTCTCTCACCCAGCACAGAGAATAAATACTGGAATATTTTTTTTAAGCATCAGTGAATATAGAGAATTTCTTTTCAAAGGGCAGATGGTACTAATTCCCTATAGCCTGGCAGAATATGTTTTCTATTCAAACCATCCAATCAATGGAGGCATCTTTATGAGTTTGTAAGTTCATATCAGGAATATGCTTTTGAAGGGAATCTCCTGTTCATTTCCTCTCACCTTACTTTGTTTCACTCAGCCCAGGTCAGAGAGCACAGCCATATACCCCCAAAAGACACAAAGCTGAAAGATGTGCTCTACAGACTGCAGAGCATCTCCTGTACCCCAGCTATTCCTGGACTTTCAGCTCACAGGAGCAAACTGGAGCAAGTTCAAAGCACATTCCCTCCCTTCCACCCACTCACATGCAGTGTGGACATCAGGTTCTTGGCACCAAAGGCAAACTGGCTCTCACTGCATGGCACCACTTGCAAATGTAGACATGGACAATATTAGCTCAAGGTGGCGGGCAGGCTGGAGCTGAATTTTGCATGGCAGGATGTATTTCCTTTTTGCATCTCAGCTTTCCTCTTAATAAAACTTCCTTTGATTAAATCATTTTAAAAATAGATCATTTTTGTTTGCCTGGGAGGAATGGAGCAAGTTAGATTCACCTATGTCAGGAAGTTCAGGATGGAAAGTCGAAGTTGTGGCAACCACAGCACATTATCTGCATGCACAAAGATGAATTACTGAATGTGTGGGCTATGTAGCTCCTTTTATCATGTTTAGAGTCTGCTCTCTTGCTTATCCTGCAAATCCAACACATTTTCCCTGAAGGTTGAAAGCCTTGTGTTTATTTCAGCCTGTTTTGTGGCAAGCAACTTCATCTCTCAACTGAAGCGCTTCAAAAAAAAAATAAAAATAAAGTAAATTTGGAAATCACAGCTAATTTAGGGAGAGAGAACTTGGAATATAATAGATTAATAAAATGCATTTATTCAGTCTGGATGTGAACTCACAACTGAGATAGGTTTTGCTGTGTTTGAAGCACTATTGTAGAAAGGCTGAAGAGGATGGATGAACCAACTCTATTAGAAGATTGAACTGTTTCTTGAAAATAACCCTGATTTTTCTGTCCAAAACATGAAAAATAAATGTACTAAATAGAATAGAATGTTCAGTTGAAAGTGACCTACAATGGTCATCTATTCCAACTGCCTGATCACAGATACAATTGTTTATAATCAAGAGATTTAGTGATGCATGTTAAGAAAATCATCCTATCAGAAATCAACATCTACATCTCTTCTTTTAGTGAAAACAAGCTAATTTCACAAAAATGTAGGATTTCTTTAAAAGCATAAAAGATAAAAATATTAACATTACAGGTACTATTTCTAATTACTTAATAACTTACCATTTTAATGCTTCCATCTGTAACATCTTAAAGAATTAGACACTTTGCAACAAAAATCTAATAAGAAAACAAAAAAGACTGGCTAGAATCTGTAAAAGAAAATAAGTAGTGTATAAGACAATATTATATTAGGAATAATATATATAGTAGATACAGTTTGGTCAGATGTAGCATTGAGGACATGGTTTAGTAATTTAGTGGTGAACATTGTGGTGGTGCTGGGACTTGGGGATCTTTTGGATCTTATGGTCTTTTCAATCATAATGATTCTGTCTCTAACTTGGGATTTAAACGAAAAGTTATAACTGAGTGAACGATACCAAACATCATTCATTTTGTGGGTACTGGACAGCACAGTGGATTCCTAATGGGAGGATGTGCAAGCTTCTCTTTAACCTGAAAGCTGTTTGATGGTTTACAGGGAATATTCCTGTGCAGTTGGGTTGGTTTGCATCAGAGATGTACATCAGTACAACCAGCACTGCCTGTCACCTGCTTCTGCAGTTAAAAGAGAGGCTAATTGCTGAATCTAAGAGTGAGATACCACTTCCTCTTTAGAAATGCTCTCTTTGCTTCAAACTGGCAGTAAGGAAGGGAGAAACTTATTCTGTTTCCATGTGTTCTGTGTCCTCTGCTAGACATTCTGCTTTTTTGTGCCCCTGATGTAAGCTGAGCATGGGCTGCCACATGAGCCATCCTGAGTGACCAGTGCCACCAGTATGCCCAGTGCCTGCCAGGCCCCAGCAGTGCTGCATCACCCAGGAACAGGAACCAAGTCTCTCACAGCACAAACACCTGTGTCCATCCATGCTTCAGCAGGGCTTCAGCATCTGCCTTTTCAGCTCCCACATCCTTGGCACTGCTGAAACACGAAGTATGGGGCAGAGCTACAGCTTTCCTCCATTCCCTCAACTGTACTTGCCAGATTGCCTCAGCCCCTAAATGCAGCAAGTGAGGCTGAGGAGGTGAGAAAAGCAGTGGTGCCATGTGGGAACCATAAATAATAGCAGTGCTATGATAGCAAAGCAGAAAAGAGATTTTAAACCCTCCCTTCACCTGAAGCCCCAGTCCATGGGATCACCCACAGCATGCAATCATTCCTATTTTTAAAGGCAGTATTTTCTAACATGAGTCAGTTACCAATCTATTTCTGATCTGAACAGGAAGGACAGCGGAACATCCTTAATCACAGCTGAACCAAAATTAGAACAGAAAAATGGATCACTTCAGCTCCTTTATTTATACTAACCAATTTTAGGTGTATCTATATGAAAATATATAAACTCCTTTAGCAGATCCTCAGTGAAGGGTCAGAAGCTGGTTTAAAGAGAAATTAAAAACGCAGAATTGGGTAATGGAAGTGATCTGTTCCCTTCAAGTCTTTTACTTGGAAAGCTGTAATTCAGCCAGCCAAGCCACCAGCTAAGGGGTGGTGACAGCAGCATGCCTAAGCAATGCCTCTAAGAGTCACCTCTTGGTCACTCTTTGCTCAGCACTTGTCAGCCACAGCCAAAACAACCTTGACTGGAATTCTGTGTCCAGTCTTGGCACTCAGCAGAGGAGAGAGAAAGAACACAACAAGGCTCTGAACCTTGGAGATTAACCATGCCTGGAACAGGACTGTGAACTAAGTGACCTCCACGTGCCCCTTCTGACCTTAATTCTACACTCCTGAGACTCCACACCACACATGTTAAAAGCATGTCATGAACTGGTTAAAAAACAATCTAAAATAGTTTAAAAAAAAAAGAAAAAAAAAGGTCATGCCAATGTGTGACAGCAGAAGCTCTTTTCTCCATGGCAGAACAGTGATACTATAGTAACAAAAATAACATTGAAGAAAGTAAGAACAAATCTTTAGTAATAAGACGATGACATTACAGAGGACATATTACTAGAAGATCACCAAAATACACTGGATGACACTGGAAATGCAATCAAGCACCAAGATGGCAAATAAGAGCTCAATAAATTATTAAATGTATAAGCTTTGTAAAAACTGCAGAAAGACTGCTGTCACTACAATCTGCTAAAGCCCTGCTGTTGGTTTTCACACTAAGTCCTCTATCTCGTAATTCCTTTGGAAAACTTGCAAACAGAGAATCACAGTAATCAAAATCTCACAGAAGGATTAATTAAATTAAGGAAGTATCCTGATGTAAAAAAATTTACAGTGATTAATGCATAAATACCTATTTCTTTTAGCCCAAAAGTAAGAAGTAATTTTCAGCACTAAGGCTGCCCTTAAAGATTGATACATGTGAGGAAAGCACGTCTAAAACGGGGGAGGGGGAAAATCAGTGCCTTTTTCCAAGCTGTTTTGACAATTAACAACTCAGTTTCGAGATAAATTCCATATGGTAAGATACACAGCATGTTTACATTTAACGTTTACAGCTGCACTTAGGTAATTTTATAGATGTATGTATAGATAAGCACAGGGTCAGCATGGATCTAGCAAACTGCTTCATACAGAGATGGAGATTTCTCACTCAGTTGCCTAGCAATAAGATCTGACTCCTGGAAGCTAACAAATACTGATTAGAAAACAGAATAGAATTATTTAATATATTGCATGCATCATACAAAAAGGAACATAAGGCTATTGAAGAAAGGAAAACATTAGGTCAGAAAAAATAAATTCTATTCAGTGAAATTCATCCAGGAACTATGTGATATTAAGAAACTTCAATATCTAAATTAAAGAAAGCCTCAGTCTGTTCACTCTGTCAGTTCTTTTCATTGTTCTTCTTTTAGCACAAAGTCCAATTCCATCTTGGCTAATGGATCTGACTTTTGAATTGCTGTGTTTAACTTTGTCCACTCTCTTCAATAGTGTTTTGAAGCAGGAGACAGAGAGAGAGATACTTTTAAAAATTGAATAGGATGAACATGATGGTGTTTCTCTTCTTGGAAAACACAGCATGGTACTAATGGAAAGCTTGATGACATTTACTACACTGGTGGAGAGGCAGAAGTCCACATTTGTGTTTTACTTTTTACAAAGAGCTTTAAATCTGCCCTGATGCCTTTTAGCATAAGGTCTCAGTTCTTTCAGCATAACAAATGCTTTTCTTTCAGTACTTCAGCAGTAGAACAGGAAGATCACAAACCAAGGACAGGCAGCCTACCACAAGTCCAGCACAGACCAGGAGTACCCACATCTTGGATCAGTACTAGCATTGGTCTTTTCCCCTTATAGTCCAAATTTAAATAGATTAGTTGACAATAAAACTGGGGAAACAGAGACCACTGGATAGTATTCCAGCATTATAAGCAGTATGGACTTGTAATGCACTACTCAGGCATTATTTAAACCTGAAAAAAGAACATGATTCCTCTTTCTGCTATTTCCAGCCCATCTTTAAAACATTCTCCTTCAACAAGCCTTTCAAACAGTACTTCTCAAATCTGTTCCTGCTGGAGCTGTCAATTAACAGTATTCCATCTGCTTGGGACAGAAAGTCATAAATTTTCTCTTGTGTCCTGTTACAGCAGCATAAATCTGGAGTAACTCCCCAGACTTCCTGTGTGACGCACTCGCTCGGGGTCTGCCTACACAAGGAAGTAAACATAAAGCTCAGCCCACTTCCAACCCTGGCTCACTCCTGCTGAAAATATTCTTACCAGACAGAAAAGCAGCTTTTCCCACTCTGAATAGGGGTTAAACTACTTTGAACAAAGAGAAACCAAGTAAAATCCAAAGGTATAATCACATTCCATAATGAAGTGCTTTATGAAAATAAAGTTTCAGGATCAGAAGCAGCATGTCTTCCATCTAGTCATAAATATCCTGCTTCTCCAACTTTCCCTAATTCAGTTTAGATGTACTTTTAGATATTGGACACAGCTTTGCATTTTGGCATGAAAATACCCTTTTACTGTCTATAACATACATTTTTACAGAATGGTCCATAACCTGGTACTTATAAAGTACTCGCTTTTCATGAAGACAATGACTTTATTTCTCAATCTTCCTTTCCCAGTTGCAAAGACTATGATACAGACTAATTAACTGCATCTTAATTTGGTCTTGTACTGTGTCTCCTTTGTCCTTGTTACAGCACTGTGAAACACCCCTAAATGGAACATAAATTATATTTACTACATTAAAGACTGTATTAAGGCAGGAATTTACATTAATGTTTTTTATAATATACATATTTTTTTATGTTGGTTAGACACTATAACGATAGAAACTACACAAGTATCTAGAAAAGCAAAAGCAGACAAAAATGAAGGACAAACAAGTGAAGATTTTGATGTGTGAGTCATGGTAAGTTATTCAACCAGGGCTAATTTACTGAGATAAAAATCAATTGCTAGTTTCATTACAGTAGTCTCTGTAGTATAATAACAATAATGACAGATTTCTATAATGTAATGATCTATGTGACCACCACCTACATGTTTGAAAAGCTAAAAAAACAACAGTATTTATTTGCACACATTCCTTAGAATGCACTTGCTGTTTACAAAGATCCATCAATAAAGAATAGATGGTCTGGGATGAAAAGCCTTGCTCCTAAGCTTTCCCACATGGATATACATCCCAGAATAATCTGGCACTACGATAAATCCATGTGGTCAACAGAAAAAAAGTCATAATTTCATGGGGAAAAACTGTAAAGGAATAGGGACACAGAGTTGTGTCTGATCTCTTGTTGATTCTCACAAGTTTTGTACATATTCCATGCTATAACCAGTGATTTCAGAGAGCTTCTGAAAAGGACAGAAACCTCAAAGGTGGAATAATTAATTTTCTCATTTGGGGCTGTGTGGTCATCTTTGCCAAGATGATTTCTATTTTGAGATCCCAAGTACAGAATCCCACTTTTATTTCCTATGTCATAAGAAGCTATTAATTTCAATTTTATGCACTGTAATTTGAACTCTGCTCTTCCCTCAATTTTTAAAATTTTGATCTCTTTTGACAAGTAATGAGAAAAGTAAAATACTAAGTTTGAACTCTCAATTCATTGTGAAAATAGTACACCATCCACCCACTTTGTATTACCATGTCTTAAATAATATTCAAAGATCTGCTGTCAATTACATAGCAAAGATCACATCTAATTTGTAAGAAGAATTGAAAGGAACTGGTATTTATGAATGTATGGACCAAAATACTTCGGTTCCCAACCAAGATTCAGCAATCCTGGCTGCTTATGGATAGTCCAGTGTGGAGAATGAGAGAAGGAGATGCTCTGGTAAGAATTTATATATTCTGTATGAAGTGTGACTACTCTTTTCTATCTTTTTATCTAAACTATAACCAGCAAATAGTCAAAAAACTGTCTTATCAAATGAATTTCATAATAAAACATAGATAGCACACATATGTAGCATAAAACAGGTTTTATTCTGGCCTCATAGCAAAGGTTATCAAGCTAAATGTACCATAAATTCTCAGAGTATTGCAAGAAGACAGTAATGCCACTCCTTCTTCAATTAGAAATCAGCTTGGTGTGTACTGTTTTAGTTAGTCTTATCCTCTTCCTTTTTTACCACTCAAACAACAAACCTTGCTTTCACTGACTGTTTCTAAAATTCCTTTCAAAAGTTAGTAACAATAGGACCTGTATAAATCCTGCAACTCAGTAACAACAAAAAAAAGAGTATTTGGTGCAAGAGTAATTTGTATAGATTTATCTACGAATTTGTCTACTCCTTTTCGAAGTAACCATACTTAAAATTGAGGTAAAGTATGTGTTGTACTCCCTCACTGTAAGCAGGAAATATCCATCCCACTCTGTGTTACCTGTCCTGTGAGGCAAGATGCTGTCCTCTGAATTTTCCCTCTCAGAAAACACACCCTAAAAGCAAGAAATGCTATTACAGTAGTCAGACCAAAATTTTTGAGATTACAGGTAATTCAACTGTTATCTGTAACAGGTTGTACGACCACACAGAGGAGCTGGCATCATCACTGACTGACATCAAAAGGGGCCAACAGTGTTTTCAACCCTTTTTCTCCAGGCAGCACTAGCTGCATTAATAGTGATTTCCCTTCAAAAGCTCAGTGGCAGTAGGTCTCAGAGGGGACAACAGAAGTGACAATTTTGCATCTTGTAAAAGGTCAAATGGTTTAAAATACCAGTGCCAACCCTTTTAAGATCAGCTCTAGCAAGCCCGAGAAGTGAAACTTCTGACATCGGTTTTGTTTGCTTACTTTCCAGTAAAGTTTCAAGTTGCAAATCCCTCTTTTGAATCCTGAGGTTCACTGATTCTGAGGCCTTGCTGGCCTAGAGTATAAATGCTGAAGTGTTTTGTTGGGTTTTTTCTTTTCTTTTTCCTTGCTAGTTGGCTAAACTCCAAAAAACCAATTAATGTTTCTCAGTAATATTTACAGAGATTTTCACATCTGTAAACATAAATACCATGGTGATGTTCTGCATTTTCTTAAAGAAGCCTGAACATTTCTTTTAGATTATTTCTGCCTAAACCATGTGAATCAATAGCAGTTGGAATAAAGGAGCAATAATTGACTGATCAAATTTTTCCATACCAACTAAGATGTGTTTTCTGTTGAAATATTCTTGGTCTTGATACAGACTTGCAACTTGTGAAATCCTTCTGTGCTTCAAAGATTTGTGGAAAGAGACCACTATCAGAGTGGAGAAAGTCACTAGTGAATTTAATATATCAGCCACACAAATATCAGCTCTCCAAATGCTGTGTCTTACCCAGAATTTTGCAGTTCTGGGCAGTCACTTTGATGAATATTGATTACAATTTCTTTAAAATACTTTTTGTTCTTATTTCCTTTGAAAAGTGACAACAATCTCCAGCAATTACGAATTTAAATTTCCTGTTCTACTGGCACTGAACTAGATAAGATTACACTCAGAGGTTTAGAGGATCTAGGAAACTTTGATAAGAAGAGAGAAAGGACCTCTGAAGTATCCAAAACAGGGCTGCTAGAAGGTAAAACACATGCCCAGGTGTGTCGGGGTTTATTCTTGTATTCTATCCGATGTTTCTGTAGCAGTTTATGATACAACTTGGGCAGGATGAAGCTTGTTACAGATAAAATCTGTCTTCCCTAACTTGGCTTCTGTGGCTTTGCTGCTTTTGTGAACACAGTAGAGAAAACACTGTTAGAAGGGAGCACTCTGCACCCAGCGTTCACTCCAGTCCATGAACTTGGAGTGTGACTGTTCTTGGCACCTTTCCTCGCCCTGCTGCTCACGCCGTGCTGCTGCTCACGGTTCACAGTGCAAAGCAATTGTCAGTCCCTTTCACAAGTACTCTTAAAGAAAGCACCTTTCCTGGGAGTGACCCTCTTGGCAATGCATCATCTGGAGATGCAGCTGTGTGTTAAATATAATTTATTTAGTATAATGTTGGGTGGTCCCAGGTAGGAGGATGGATAGTTTCCTTCCATGATACAATCTACCTTTGTACAAGTTCTTCCTCAGCCTGTCAGCTGGTGTGACTACATCTTTTGCTACCAAACTTCATGAAAACTGAAACTGAGAAATACAGCCTAGAGTACTGAAAAGGGATGAGAGTTGTATGAAGATTCACTGCATGTAGTTATTGTTTTACTCCACTTTAAAGGCAGACAGCTTTAGTCCTTATTTATCTGTATAAGGTGAAGTGCTCTGCTTAAGTCCTCTGTTGTTTCTATGTGAGTATACACAGGAAAACTTATTTTGATTTTAAATGACCACTTAAACTGTGCTATATTTCTAATCAGACACTCCTACTGCTCAAAATTAATTTGGTTTAACTGTTTTTGTAATTTACTTAAAAAGCACTTTCTTAATTTAATTTAAGACTCCTGTCTGAAAGTATCGAGAGTCTAATTTCAATTAATCCATAAACTGTGTGTGTTTGGACTCATCTTCCAGAGTGTTCTCCTGCTGACACATCCTCATCCTTGCACTTTCTCTGTTTGTTATACTGCTATCATGGTTCTATATCTATTTAGTGAAGGACATAATGTGAGTATATTTACCTAATGGTTGCTGGGAGCAAGATGAATGGGGAGCTGACTAAGAATGTATTTATTACTTAAGAAAATCAGAGCCAAGGAAGAGAAGGACAAGTGTAGAGAACTCCAGGAAAGCTTTCACCAAACTAACTGATGATGGAAATACCCATTGGCAGGAATAGTTTTAAAACACTATTCATATATGTTTTGGCTTCTCTAGGTACTTTAACTCTTTACATGAGTAAGAATCTGAGCTTGTGCTGAGGTTTTCTAGTGCAGCTTCTGAACTGCAAAGGTGGACAAACCAAACTGTTTCCTTTAATCAAAACAAGCTTTAAATTGAAATTACTGACTCCTCTTTTTCGTAGGTTTTTCTACCAGTTATTTAGGAAACAACCATGACAAACCTGTTATATACTAATATACCAGATGAATTATCAGGATGTGAAGCCAGCAGCCCATAGCTGTGCTCTCAGCTAACTCTCTGAGAGCTGCTGCATTCAATAAATTAGTCAATAAAGTATAAAATATGGATAAAACACTCAGTGAAAGAAAACTGATCTTAAGTCAGTGGTTATGTCCTTTAGTGTCTGTTTAGGGCCTAAACAGGGTTGCATTGCTAAAAACACAATACTAGGAATTTGTAGAAGGAATTAAAGCTTTTGGTTAGCTCAAGAGGGGGATTTGTGTCTCTTCAATACCTCAGTCTCAGGAGGCTCAGCTCTCACAGTATCTGAACAACACTTAACCCAGAAATTGCCTGTAGAACTTACCCTTCATAAACTTCTGAAAATTCAAGCCAATGTCACCTCAGTCTAGGGATCCAGCTATTCACATGTGAAACAAATGTGTCTGTGGGCAGAGGAGTTAACTCAGATTCACTGCAGTGGGACTTCTGCTTCAGACACACAGCATGTAAATGCTAAACCTGAAAGCCTTGCAAAATTAGTATCATTTCAGAAAATCATTTATGTTAACCAGAATAACTACTTAGGATGAAATTATGCTTATTTATAATGTTTCCATGTTAAAAAAATAAACCACCATCAACAACAAACAAAACAAAACCCAGCAAAGCACAAAGCAAACAAACACCCTAAACTTAAACAAATGACTGGAAAAAAACAGAGACAAACACACTTCCTTATTACCAAGAAAAAATTCACTCCAGTTGGAGATTCTTCTGCTTACAGGTATTTTACAACAAGCACAGGTACAACTGAACTCACCCATATCTCCAAATTCACCTTGCAACCCTTCTTGAGATCACCCCCCAACCAGAATACAGTGATTCCCACAGCTCCATGTGAGGCTGCAAAGCTAAACAAGCTCAAAAACTTGCAAAAGAACTAGGTTTTTGGAATCTTTTCAGACCTTCCATTCTTACTCAAAATTTCACAAAAGAGAATCCAGAGAAATGGGACCATGCTATTCAAATACATCTCTGAAGTATTTTTTACCTTTTGTTAATGATTATCACTTTCCTGTTCATTAGACTTGTGAAGCTGGCTAACAAGAAATAATTCTATGATGCTGAAATGGCTTGTATTGCCTCAGAGAATTAATTATTTTCAATCCACAGAACACATTTAACATTTTCATAGAATCAGAATACTTTAAAGCTCATCTAGTCCTATCTCCCTGCAATGAGCAGGGACATCTTTAACTAAATCAAGTTGCTCAGGGCCTTGTCCAACCTGACCTTGAGTGTTTCTGGGGCTGGGGCATCCACCACGTCTCTGGGCAATTTGTGCCACTGTTTCACATCACATTGTAAAGAAATTCTTCCTGAATTCTAACCTAATTCTAATTCTAAGAGGGTAGATTCACCCTCTTTTAGTTTAAAACCATTGTCCCTTTTCATATTGCTACAGGCCCTATTAAAGTCTGCCCCTATCTTTCTTAAAAGTGCCCTTCAAGTACTGAAAATCCACATTAAATCCTCCCCGAAGTCTCCTCCAGGATGAACAATCTCAAGTCTCTCAGCCTTTTCTCACAGGAGATGTGCTCCAGCCCTCTGATCACTTTTGTGGCCCTCCTCTGGACCAACTTTTCTATGTGACATAAAATCATGCCACATGAAGGCAGAAATACCTACTGGTTAATAGAAGCTACTTTCAGAGTCAGATCCAGCCTTCTTTTTTTTTAAACATCTGACAGTCTTCCAATGTTTGTTCTGATTTAGGTCATGTTCTGGTAGTGGCTTTGGTTCTCTTCTCCCATCTGTCTTCCCAAAACGCCTCCTTCAAGCAATTTCTTTAAAAACAAAAGAGATTTCACCAAAATAGGAAAAATATTACAGCTGCACTCGAGCAGCTGCACTTGCTTTAAATGGATTAGGGACTAAAGAATGACAATATAAAATTAATCTACAGAAATGTAAAACAATTTTAACATACTCTAAGTAGACTGGATTTAATAAAGGGGACCATAGATCAAACAATGGAAACACTGTTTAATGTAATCTAATGGTTTAACATTCTTGAACCTATTTAAAAATACAGGTTTGTAAAAACATGCTCATACAAACAAATATTCATCTATTTTTAAATTAAAAAAAGGTTTTGAACTTTCCAAATGGGTAACAGGGGAACACGGAAGGGCTTCACTGCCTTCCAAAGGTTAATCTGGATTTATAACTATTTGTCTGATTTCCCTGTGTTTTTGTTTCCTCCTAAGAACTGAAAAGGGAAAGTCACTTTTCCTCATCCTTTTTCAAACTCAAGTGGATCTTTGATCCCTAAATATCAGAAAATGTGGTCCTTACAGAAATCTAACAGAGAATGAATGCTCTTTTTTTCATTAATAGAAATCGTATTAACAGCAACCACTTATTACCACAATATTACCTTAAATTGTAAGAAGCCATTCTGGATTTCTGCCTATGGAAAGGTAAGGCAAACAGCAAGGAATAGCTCTTTACATCCAACAAAAGCCCTTTGCTACAAGCAGATAAATGTATATAAATGCTCTGTGGTGTATTCCTACTGTTTCTTCACACACAGATCATGACACAGCATCTTTTGCACTGAAAAAGAGAATACAAAATTGGTTTGGTAAGATCACGTGCACCATTTCAGTAATAGTAATTTCCCATCCATGCTTCTGAGTTCATCAATAATATATATTTTTAAGAAGTAATGCAATGCAGCTATAGGACATTTGGATGCACTTCCAACTCAACCAACAGTACTTCGTGTTCAGCTGCAGTAGGTGTTTCTGAATATAAGTATTTCATATAGAAGATGATTGCCACAAAACCACTTAAGCAAGCAGATTACAATGGAATCAAGCCAATACATCCTAAAACTGATACAAGGATTATTACCTCCTAGACACTGTACAATTAAACCACAGAACCCACTAAATTGTGCTACTGGAGGGCTTAAAAGCTGTCAAAATTAGACATTGACATAGAAAATAGAAACTCTAATAGCTATAAAAATTACAAATTATGGACAAGCTTTAAGGTAACTCACACATGAGCTGGCAGTGGTTAGGAGAAAGAAAAGCTCTTATCCTGGCAAATAATGAAAACCATAAATATGAAATCTTTCCTACTTTATTGTAAAGCTGATGCTAACAAATGCCAGAAACAGAACATTGCAGCACAGCACACTCACTCTGCTGAGCTGAGGACCATGGACAAATCTGTCATTTTAGAAGACATTTTAGAATGTGAAAATTTTGCAGCTTATATATTTCACTGAACTGGACCTGATGAGAAGACAGCCACTGCTGGGTTTATTTTTTGGTTGGTTTGTTGTCCTAAACCATTCTGGGAATACATATGCAATCTTCCTCTTTGCAAGCTATGATGATTATGCATTAGTACAATTATATTGGCTAAAAATATTCCCTGTTCTAAATAGGCCTGTGAAAGCAAAGCAAGCTGTGCTGCTATGGGCACTGCCTTGCTTCCCTCATGGCCTCTACAAACATTCCCTGGTGAAATCTCACTATCTCTGACACTTCACTATTCCAGGCAGTTTTCACTGGCTAACTCTCAAGTCACACCCCAAGTATCTTTCCAGATTTCGGAGGGAGAAGCACTGTAAGAGTCCTGTGAAATGTAACTGCCAGACGTATTGTTATACTTGAGAAATCCAGCAAGTCTTCTGAGTCCTAAATTGGGAATCAGGAGGTGGATTTTTTAATATATTTTCTTTAGTATGTCTGCTTCTGAGCAGTAGGAATCCAGCTGGTGAGTTAAGGTATTGGATGCAGATTTTCAGAAGACAATGGAACAAGAGCAAAATAATTTATTAGATGGAAGACTCAGTGAAATCTACTGCAATGGATTTTCCAAAGGAAGGGAAAAGAGAAGGGACCTCCCAGGTGGTTTAAAGTGCACCACTGTCTAGAAGGGTTGGAATATTCTTGCCTCACTGAGTATTGTTAAATCAGTGTTACTCAAAGTGACCTCTACAGATATACAGAAGTTTAATACCAATACTCTGCAAATTAAAATCCTGTAGAGAACAACCACAAAGCCTTCTGCAATGCTTTGACACCATCCACACTATATTGTACAATTTAGGCACATACCCAATGTATTATTAGTGCATTTCTCCAAGACACAATGCAAACAATTCTTATAGAAATGAATCTGCACAGTATGAATAGGTTTGCTCTTAAGAACATTTTGCTTCAGTTGAAGTGCCAAAAAAAATGTTTAAATGAAAAATATAGGTGTGTTTTTCAGTTTGGGTTTGTTTTTTTTTTTTCTTCTTCTTTCCCCAGCCTTTTTTTTTTCTACAGTACAGCTCTCCTTTAGACAGGCTTCTATCACAGGAAGAAACTAAATTAATACATTTCAGATTTGCTTAAATGTGTGTGCCCGGTACTTCATTCATCGGGTGGGTCACGATGGCTTTGGAGAAAAACAAGGCTCCCCTGAAAAGGCACAGGCTGAAAAACTGTTGGGAAAATGAGAAGGTGCAGGAGGTGATTACGTTGAAGAAATTAACATGGAATAAACTAGGGTGTGAATTGCCAGTGCATTACTTACTCTGCAGTAATTCTCTACACGGGTGCTTTGGCTCACATTATCTGCGTGTCCACGCTGCATTAATGGGGCACTCTGAATGAAGCCAGCCCAGCCAGCCCCACAGCCAGCACGGGATGAGATGCAGGATGCACTGGGGTGGTGCAGTGCCACACTGCCCCAGCCACCCTGTCACCAGCACTGTCTGGAACCCCCACCCAGCAGGGCCCAGCCTTGGAATCGCTGCAAGGCAACCTATTGCACTGGGTAACTTGTGGTGATTCCAGCTCAGCAACTGGAAGGGAAAGCTCCCAGTCCTGGAAGCTGCTTTCCCACATTCTGTGAGCTGTTTTCATGGGAGCCTGCCCGGGTTCTGAGCCCTCCCATATGCGCAGCAAGGGGCATTTCTCTTCCTCTCAGCCAGATGCTGCATCTGTGCAGCAGCTCCTGCTCCTGTGCCACACAGCCTGCAATGCATAGGGCTCCTCAGGACACTTGACAGACATCCCTTCTCAAAATAATCAGTGGCAGTGCACTCAGGCTGGAATTGTGTATCGATTCTGCAAGTTCAGACTCGCAGGAACAAATCTAGAACTACCACTATGCCAGTTGGAAACCACCTGATTTGAATTAAAGCATCACTGGTGTCCAGTCCAAGTGGAGGAGAGAAAGGGGGAAAACACAAAGAGGGGGTAGAATCTGGACAAACACAAAGGGGACTGATGGATGCAAGGTGGTACTGCAACTACTAGCCATAAAATTTCTTTTTGGATTTTTGGTTGTTTTGTTTGTTGGGGGCTGTGGGGTTTTTTTTGTTGGTAAAGTCAAGGGGATAGACTGAAAAAAGATTCTTTAGGTCAATTTTTTATCAAATAGTCAAACAAATAATTGGGCTGCTACATTCTCAGACATGAATAATGGCGTCTTCCATGCCAAGAAGTGAAGGAATTTAAGGAGAAGGTGAGATGTATAAAATAGAAGGCATTTCACAATTTTTTTGTCCTCTGCACTATGGTTCACTGCCTTCACCAATTGTACTTGTGCAGCAGGTCTCTGAGGCTGACAAAGTGTGGCACATGTGAAGGGACGCTATGAGCAGCCAAGCACAGAAACTTCTTTGGTTCCCACCTGCTAAAGTCAGTGTGAGGTATAGAAAACCATATATCCTGCTGAATCCTTCAGCATTCCATCCTAAAAAAACAACCACAGCTATGAGAAAACATTGCTATTCTCTTTTTGACCAAACGTTGGGAGATTTTCTGTTGTTATGGTAATAAGTATTTATAGTATGCTTTAAAAACACAATGAAAGGTGACACTTTGTCACTATGTACCTACTATGTTTTGCAGGTTTTCCAATCTGTCCTCTTCTCTTCCTGCCCTTCCCCCCCAAATATGCATAAATTCTTAGTTTTCATTTACAGTTTAACAGTATTGGAATGCTTATGCTGGAAACACTGAATGAGAATATTCTGCCATCCAATCCAAAACAAAATCCCTGCTTTCACTTCTGCTTCTAAGATTTGCAAGTAATTTTTTATTACTTTTTACTCTGAAAGTGTTCAATAACCTTCATCGGTTTTAACATTGGTTTAAATCTGGTTGACTTTGCTGTTTCCTCTGTGCCCACTATTGCCTCCTTTCAAGATGGACTCCATGGATTTCAATGGCATTCTGCACAGTTCTGTTCTTGCAGCTTTATTCATTAAGTCCAAGCTCTTGCAGCAGTGTGGTTATTGTTACATACGGGAAGGTGTCATTACATAAAAATTCTGGTATGACAAGTATCTGTCACAGTTGTGTCACCTTTATTCAACATGTATGAGCACAAAACTTACTTTCAGGTAGTTTGTCTGAGATTCTCCGTAACACAATCCAGTGAGTAAATTGTGCTTAAGGCTTACAGGTATGATATGGGGAAACCTACCTTGAAGAAGCTTCATCCCAGATAAGATGCAACATGAGAACTCTTGCAGGACAGCCCCCTTTAGGCCTTACATAACCCTTGGGACACAGTGGCTGTGTTGAAAGCATTAGAAATTATGTTGGCTTTGGAAAGAAACTGGAAGTTCTGCAGGATCATGTGTTTGGACTTGCCATCTGCACGGTTGAGGAGTTACTCCATGGATCACTTTCTCCCAGTCATCTGAACCGTGAGTCACACAAACAGAAAGCAGAAGGCGGATGTGTGAACAAAGCAGATGTGGGTGTTTGTGGGGCTTCTCCTCACCTTTCCAGAGCCCTTTTCTGCCCTGCCCCATGCACGACAAATACATTTAGACCCTTGGGAAGCCAAGGTCTAAGCCACCTTAGCCACCGCCTGGGATGGAGGCCGGGCTGTTAAAGGATAAAACCCCTCACGGCTGAGTCTCTGGAAGTCTCCATGACTCAAACTTCACCTACAGCTGGAAGCCTGGCCATCTTTGTTTTGTTTAAGTGAGCAGGAACACTCCAATAGCTGAGCGCTTACCACGACAAAAAAAAATGTCTCTCCCGAGCCCTGGTTGTCCGAGGGGTGCCTGCAGCCCCGGACAGGCCGGTTCACAGCCAAAAGCACATGCAGAGAAATAGTTTCCAAACCCCAAAAGCAAACCTGAAACTGGATCCGTGCAGACAGACTCCTGGAGCTCAGATAGCAAACATCCTCCTCCGGGTCTGACTGCAAGCCCAGGGCTACCATCTGCTATCGGCTCATTTTTTTACCTCAGCCAAATCTGAAATGTGGGCTGACGGAGAGGGCTTAAATAAATTCATTAAATAAAATTTTTAAAACCCCAAACAAACAAAAATCTTTCAAACATGTATACTAGCATATATACATTAAAATACTCGTCTGTGAACGTGCCTGCAGCTCGCACGGCAGGACACTGGCACTAGAGCTCCGTGAGGGCTGCAGCTCGGCAGCGAACAGCACAGGGACGCGGGCGGCCACAGGCGGGCCAGGAGC
>VXBI01004087.1:38331-100035 GCA_013397375.1 Toxostoma redivivum
AGTGGAGGAGCTCGGCAGTCCCCGCTGGGCGAGGAGGGGAGGCTAAGAGGCAGCGTTTCAGGTTAGAGCGAGGGAGACGGGATCGGGCAGTGCCTGTCTGTACGGGCCATGCCTTTAGTTGCCTCGGGTCGGCTGCAGGATGGTGATCTGGCCGCGGTCTGAGGGAGCCCGTACTGCTCCTCAGGTTTCCATGAGAGGGAGTAGCCGCGGTACACATAGCGGGCTGCGGTCTGAGGATCCACATTGCTGTTGGGGAGGTGACGAGAGGATTTTCTAATTATTTTCTTTACTATTGTTAATTACTTCCCTTAGCGGGAGGGGAGAGGGGGCTGCCGAAGCGCCGCGTCAGCCGGCAGGAGCCTCGCCCACGTTTCCTGTTTGGGGGCTCGGGCGCCGCGGTGCGGGACGATCCCGCCTGCTTCCCCCTCGTGCCTCGCGGGGCGGCCGCCGTGGTGCGGGGGAGCGGGTCCCGCCCGGCGCCCTGGCGGAGAACAAAGAGCCGGGCGGGGCGGGGGGAGCGGCGGCGCCGCGCGCTGCCTGCGGGGGGCGCCCTCCGCGGCCCAGCCTTTTGTTCGCCGCCGCCATGTTGCCGCCGCTCCTCGTGTCCGCGCCGGGCGGGCGTGGGGCACTCGCCGCGCTCGGCTCTGAGAGCGTCCCGAGCGCATCCGGGACGCTTTCAGGCTTCCCCTCCCACCCCAGGCCTTTCTGTCACCATTGCTACGTGAGCAGTGTAGTGAGGTTCTTTCTGCGAGGTGGAAGTTGAGGTGGTGGGTGGACAGTACCTTTTTTTCATTATTGGGTAGCTTAGTACGCAATTTGGATGCAAAATACACGCCTTTTACTGCGTTAAACTTGCTTTTTGTTGTCTGGTGCTTTTCACTTTGAAATACGGCTGCTTTGTCGTGCCATTATAAATCATAGTTTCTAAATCACGTCAATAAAGGACTCATTGTGCTATGTGATCAGGAAAAAGTACTTCCGTTCTTCTCTGCGAATACTCTTGGCCTTTGGGTAAACTTGAGGGTTTGTTAAGTCTATGATTCCCTTTTGTCTTTCCCCTCACCCCCGCTGGAAAACATGGCTATAATGATGAAATCGGCCTTTCTGTGGCTGTCCCAAGTGTTGCATGAATGAAAGTTTTCTTTTACTTTTTGTAAAGTTCAGTGTTGGAGGGTTCTCATTCTCCAACAAACGTTTGTACTTTTTAAAATAAGACGCCATGACTGATAGTAAACAAGTATAATATGAATGCTTGGTTTGTCTTTCTAGGTTTTGTTTTTCCCTACCCCGTCAATTTAATTTTATTCTTTTGAAGATTCTTCGTTGTCAAGCCGCCAAAGTGGAGAGTGCGATTGCAGAAGGGGGTGCTTCTCGTTTCAGGTACCTTTTGTTTGTTTAATGAGCAGTTAGCAGTGGAAAATCTCCTTTGAGGAGATCTTAAATTAGTGTGATGTGCATACCAAAACTGAGATGTTTGGACTTACCCAGGACTCCATGGTTGTTTTTAACAGTGCTTCTTCAGGCGGAGGAGGTGGTAGGGGTGCACCTCAGCACTATCCCAAGACTGCCAGCAACAGGTATGTCATCTTGCTCTTTGATTTGCACTATTTCAAAGTCAGAGCATGTTTGATGATGAATATAGAACTGAAAATAGGTTGGCTTTAAAGTTGTACCAGAAATACCTACTAAGTTAAAGACCTTAAAATGTTTTCTAGTCTGTGCTATTTAAAGTGTACCTCATGGTTGATAGGAGGTGTATGGGCTTGTTCGTGTCTTTTAACATAAAAAGTGTGAAGAGCATTTGTGAGTGTCAGGGTTGATGTTGTTAAGTGAGTACTTTCCTGTGCAGCAGATATTGCAGTGTTGGTATGGGCATTTGCGTGCTCTCAACAAAGCAAGTAATGGAATTGGTTTGAGTAAGGCAGCACTGAAAGGTTAAAAGGGCAGTTCTTTAAATCATTTGTTTCTGTTTTAACAACCGTATTCTTCAAAATTCTGCAGCGAGTTCCTGGGGAAAACCCCAGGGCAAAACGCTCAGAAATGGATTCCTTCACGAAGCACTAGACGAGATGACGACTCCGCAAACGACAAAGAACGACATGATGCAATCTTCAGGAAAGTAAGAGGGTAAGTTCACAAGATGACTTTTTCTCTTGCTGTTTTCATTAGCAATATGTACCTAAGAAATGGCCTGAAGGAAGACTTGGGCCTTGAGTTTGGGGGAGGTGTGTCCTTTAGCAAGGAACCAACCTGATAATCTAGCAACAGAAAACACTTTAAGTACTTCTTGTGAGCAGATAAGTGTTTTCAATGATACTTCACAGTCTGGAGATCTCAAAAAAAAAAAAAAGCAGTTGAATGGAAAATTACACTTTTCGGTTTTAATAGACTTAAAAAGTAAAAAGATAAGTCTAAAGTGACTGCTGGCATGCTTACAATATCTATATATTTTGTGGTTTTGGTTTTTTTGTTCCTCTTTAGCATACTAAATAAGCTTACTCCTGAAAAGTTTGACAAGCTATGCCTTGAGCTCCTCAATGTGGGTGTAGAATCTAAGCTCATCCTAAAAGGGGTCATACTGCTGGTAAGCTGGTTGCATTTCTTTTAACTTTTAATTTTCTTGCATGCTAAAAAACAGGGGGTTGGTTGATTTTGATGGTATACAGAAGTAGCATGAATAATGCTTTTGTGTATTTAGATTATCAAACACCACCTCTCACCCCTGCTTTCTGTGTAAAAAATTATATACTGTGGAGAAAGTATGTTTAATGCTTTAAGTTTCTCATTTAGAAGTCTCCACAATCACTAAATGTGAGTGGGATTCTATGATTTTTTTTAATAATAATGTAAGATGCTAGTTTAGCTGCCTTACTTGCTTGGCCTCCCACTCTTCCTCCTTTCCTGAGGAGCAAGCCTCTTGGTTTTGGAAGGGCTGCCCCTGGCGACCTCTTGGGACACTGATGTAATTGTTACATCACTTTTTTACACGAGGTCAGATTGGTGATACTAACTTAGGTATTGGGATAATAAACTTGAGTTTTGTTGGCCAAGAGGCTCTTCAGCAGCATGCAATGGCTTTTGTCCTTTGCCTCAGTGTTAAGACTGGTGTTGGGCTGTACTGTTTGTGTTTGATTTAGCAGAAAACAGGATGTTCTAGATAACTGGTAATAATCCATTCTGTGTCTTGTAACTGACTTTGCTAATAACATTTGCACCCTCCTGCTGGCTGCTCCTCACTCAACTTGAATCTCTGTAGATCGTAGACAAAGCCCTTGAAGAGCCCAAGTATAGCTCGCTGTACGCTCAACTATGTCTGCGACTGGCAGAAGATGCACCCAACTTTGATGGCCCATCAGCAGAGAGTCATCCAGGACAGAAGCAAAGCACAGTGAGTGTCCCTCTAAATCTGGAATGGTAAATTTTGCATGCATTTGTAGCTGCTTTGATAAGCCTAATTGTTTTCTTTTTTCTCTTTTGTAGACATTCAGACGCCTCCTAATATCTAAACTTCAAGATGAATTTGAAAACCGAACCAGAAATGTTGATAGTAAGTTTTAAAACTAGTTTAATACAGAATCTATTTGTCATCTTTTCCCACAGCCATGTAAAACAGGCTTCTTTGTTTTCCAGTCTATGATAAGCATGATGGTCCCCTCCTCCCTGAGGAGGAGGAACAGAGAGCCATTGCCAAGATCAAGATGCTGGGGAACATCAAATTCATTGGAGAACTTGGCAAGCTTGATCTTATTCATGAATCTATCCTTCATAAGTGCATCAAAACAGTGAGTATTCATATTAGATGGGGGCTAGGAACAAAACACAACTTAAAAAAAAAATCTGCAAATGTTGATGCAGGTGTTTTGGGAGTCTTGGAGCAGCAGCGTAAAATGCCACAAAAATGTTTCCTGATGATTACCCATTGCTCTGCTGTTATCTTTTGGCATGATTAAGAAGTAAAATCAGCTTTATTCAAAGCTGTAGGAATTGTCTCCGAGGGAAAACGTAGTTTGGCTAAGACAGAAATATGTGCCGTAGGTGCTTCTAAGTACACACATTTAAGAATTGGCAGTTCTTAAAATTAAAGTCCATTTGCCTTCAGAACAAAATAATGTTTTTGTGTCAGTGTACAAGGTTTGTTACTTATCGTAAATTCTCACTTATAAAATTTCTAAATCCCAAATTTCTCCTTTATTCTTTCAGCTTTTGGAAAAGAAGAAGAGAGTTCAACTCAAAGATATGGGGGAGGATTTGGAGTGCCTCTGTCAGATAATGAGGACAGTGGGACCTAGATTAGATCATGCGAAAGCCAAGGTATGTGCTTCTCCAGTGCAGTCATTAACCTCATTAAATTATGTGGCTAAGACTTTTGATTGCCTGAACCTTCTGTATTCAGTATTCATACATACAAAACAGAGATTTGCTTTTTTCAGAGAAAAGAGTGCCAGCTATGGCTCCTAGACAATTCTCTTGGTAGAAAAAGCCAATCTTTGAAACAGTTCTAAGTATCTCACCAGGATGTAGTTAGGATCAGCAGGAAATCATGTAAGTGAGGCTGTTTTTCTAAACACTGTTTGAAATTCTGTGCTCAGGAGCTATTTTTAGTACAGCTACGTGATTGGAGAGATGAGAGTTGGGAATGTAAGCAACACAGCCTTAATTCTGTTCATTTTAAGCTTATCTCTGAAAGGTCTTGATACATTAGGTCTTTAAACTCTGTCATCAAGGAGCTAGAGATGGCAGGAAAGGGCAGCTTGTTGCATTATTTTGTCTTGAATGCCTTGTGAAAACATTCAAGGCACTGATAGAATTATCCCAACTTCTAACTTTTGTTCCCCCAGTCCTTAATGGATCAGTACTTTGCCCGTATGCGCTCCTTGATGTCAAGTAAGGAATTGCCAGCAAGGATTCGTTTCCTGCTGCAGGTATGATGATAAAATGGCTTCCTGCTGCTTTTTTCTTGCAAAATTGTCTTGAATCCTTTCCTAATACCCTGTTCTGTTCCAAGGATACTGTGGAGTTGAGAGAACACAACTGGGTTCCTCGCAAAGCTTTTCTTGACAATGGACCAAAGACTATCAATCAAATCCGTCAAGATGCAGTAAAAGTGAGTGTTCCATGTAAAGCCCAGAGCCTGACTTGGTGCTGTGCACTTGGGAATAGTTCTCACACAGTGTGACAGTTTGCCTTAAGGGTTAAAACCAGATGGACTTTTGTAGTTAAGGTCTAAAAACTTGGCTGTCTTGGGGCTGCTACTTGAAACTGACCAAAATTATAATTCCTGTTTTAAAGGATCTGGGAGTTTTTATTCCTGCTCCTATGTCTCAAGGGATGCGAAGCGACTTCTTTCTGGAGGGACCCTTTATGCCACCCAGGATGAAACTTGACAGGGACCCACTCGGAGGGCTTGCTGATATGTTTGGACAAATGCCAGGTACAGTCACACAGCAGGGCTGATGGGATGGCTGTGGCTCTGCTGTGCTGAGTAAGAACTAAAACTGTCTTTGGTCTCCTTGCTAATCCAGGTAGCGGAATTGGTACTGGTCCAGGGGTTATTCAGGATAGATTCTCACCCACCATGGGACGCCATCGTTCAAACCAACTCTTCAATGGCCATGGGGGTCACCTCATGCCTTCTGCTCAATCCCAGTTTGGAGACCTAGGCAAATCTTTTCTGAAAAGTCAGGTAAGGAAGATGTTCACAGGGTGACTTCACTTGTTTAGAAGCACTTCCTGAGATGCGTATGTTATGGATTGTAGTCTGCTTATGTTGAAAGACCTATTCAGATTTGGTTCTGATAACTGTTGCTCAGCTGATACAAAAATTCTAAACCACTTTTTAAATTGTACAAAAGATGCAAGAAGTACATTTTTTGTTTTTGTTTTTGTTTTTTTTTTTAACTGCAAGAAAAGGTGCATGTGGCTTTGGTGGGTCAGAACGGTGTGTTTTATTTAAAAGATAGCCCTGTTTTTAGGGATAGATGCTACTCTCCCACCACCCCTGCTCCTTCTTTCTCCCTTCCTGGCAAATAGAATCTTTGTTCCTCTGGTCCCTCTGGTACTACTTACCATATGATGTACGCCACTCCATCATCTGCACTTCTTTCTCTATATCTCCCTTTCTGAAATAGGGGCAAAGCCAACTCTACCATACCCAGAATCAGGGACTCTTATCCCAGCAACAAGGACAGTCGAAGGATATGCCACCTCGGTTTTCTAAGAAAGGACAGCTTAATGCAGATGAGGTACATGACATGCCTACATTATTTACAGCCTATTCTAAATATTGCCCAATGATTATAGCAAGACGCGTTATTATGAGGACTAATGCTGGAACTCTTTCTCCTCCTCCTCCTCATTCTCCTCCTTCTTTGTCCCTTCCTCTTTCACCTTTTACCCCTCCCCTCACTTTCCTTAGGGTATCCAGCGTCCTATGAGCAAGATTGAGATATGAGGGCAATTTTTTGGGGTGTCCCTTCCTTCCCACACACTTCCAAGAACACTACTCTGACATCAGTTCCCATGCATCCTATTGATAACAGTACATTTAATTAAAACTTCAGAAAATCCTGAACTTTAGAAACCCTGAAGTGCTGGACCAGGTTAATTTTTTCTGTTTTTGTTTTCTTTCGTTTAGAACTGGCTAATAGGCAAAATTTCAAATGCAGAGTAAACTGCATTGTGATTTTGAATGTTAACCAGACTTGTATCCCAATTTCTGAGCAATTTGGTAGTTTTATCTTGGCTTTAAAATGCATCAGCAAACATGCTGATTATCTTCTTGGGTCTCTAACATACTGCATCTAAAAGGAGCATTTCTAGATTTTTATACCGGTTGAACTAAATGCCAGTAACTTGATTTTGGGGGAGTTTCAGAACCACGTGGCTTAATTCATACTTGAGTATTAATATTGTAGAAATGGAGTCATGCTTCAGTGAGATCAGTTGGAGTGAGTCCATGGCTGTTTATCGTTGGTCAGAATACTTGAAACAGTTTGAGTTTTTCTTTGGCTTGCTGTTTACAGATTAGCCTGAGACCTGCTCAGTCTTTTCTAATGAATAAAAACCAAGTGCCAAAGCTTCAGCCCCAGATAACTATGATTCCTCCCAGTGCTCAACCACCACGCACTCAGACACCGCCTTTGGGACAGGTAAATACAAAAATTTCCTGTATGTTGTTGGCTTTATTTTCCTGTTCATGCTTGGAAAACTTTATTTCTAATGTGGGAAGGGAGAGAGAAGTCTTTGCACAGAGCAGGACATTGGAAAAGAATGTCTGAAACAAAACTGAGCTCTATCTGCTTTTTTTATGTTTTCGTATTGTAAAACTTGATCTAAGCAAGGTAGGTGTGCTACAAAGAAACAAATTCTGGTCTCTTTTTCAGCCGCCTCAACTTGGTCTTAAAACAAATCCACCACTTATACAAGAGAAGCCTGCAAAGACCACCAAGAAACCACCTCCTTCTAAGGAAGAGCTGCTTAAACAAACTGTAAGTTAGTGTGCAGTTGTGAGTCTTCCAGCTTTGGCTATGCTCTTCAAAAAGAACGTTTAACTGTACTTTTCTCTCCAGGAGGCTGTTGTGACTGAGTATCTGAACAATGGAAATGCTAATGATGCTGTCAATACTGTCAGAGAAATGAGAGCTCCGAAACACTTCATTCCTGAGATGCTGAGCAAAGTAATCCTTCAATCCCTAGACAGATCAGATGAGGACAAAGAGAAAGCAAGTACTTTGATCAGCTTGCTCAAGCAGGAGGGAATAGCCACCAGTGACAACTTCATGCAGGTACTGTGGTCTTATAATCTTGCAGTCCTTGTTTTTGTCTCTTCATGGTGTGTAGCTGCTGGAAAGGCAGTGTGCAAATATTTAAGTCCTGTTAATGTGAGGAAGTCAAAATAGTACATGAACCTGTGAGGGGCACAAGAAGCAGTGAAAGGAAGACCTGTATTTGGGCAATTGGAACCTGGGACCATCTTTTCAAGGGATTACAGAAAATGTACTATGAGTATTATGTTGCACAGAAGTGCAGAACAGAAGCACTTAAGAATTTTATCTTGTGTGTACTGTTTCTTAGGCATTCCTGAATGTATTGGACCAGTGCCCCAAACTGGAGGTGGACATCCCATTGGTGAAATCCTACTTAGCACAGTTTGCAGCCCGTGCCATTATTTCAGACCTGGTGAGCATTTCCGAACTGGCTCAACCACTGGAAAGTGGCACCCATTTCCCTCTTTTCCTGCTCTGTCTTCAGCAGTTAGCTAAGTTACAAGACCGTGAATGGCTAACAGAATTGTTCCAACAAAGCAAAGTGAACATGCAGAAAATGTTACCAGGTAAGAGTTGCCACAGAGTTCTTCTGTCACCTGATCCTAGAGATGTTCTAGTTTATGCCAGAGTAAAATAACGTGCAGGGTTATCTTGGTTGTTGTTAGGAATGATTCTTAAGGGGTGGCTGGAGCCATGACCCGTCACTTAGAGCTCTTGAGAAGCACTTACACGTCTTTATTTCCATGTCAGAAATTGACCAGAACAAGGACCGCATGCTGGAGATCTTGGAAGGGAAGGGGCTTAGCTTCTTGTTCCCGCTTCTGAAACTGGAGAAGGAACTGCTAAAGCAAATAAAATCGGATCCATCCCCTCAAGCCATCTATAAGTGGATTAAAGATAACATTTCACCCAAGCTTCATGTAGATAAGGGATTTGTGAATATATTGATGACCAGGTAAGATGCTGCTTTGGTGTATTTTAGGTATTTGTTTGGTTAAACTTCCAGTAAGGCACTATCTCTGTAAAGGCTTAAACGTAGCTCTGCAGAAATCTGAGATGCAGTACATGGGGGGAGACAGAGGGTTCTGAGTGAACCTTCTCTAGTAAAATCCCATTGTATTTGAGAAGAAAAATGTCTCCAGGCTTGCATCAGTGTGAGGTGTTTTCTTTGGTAGTCTAGGCCCCTGTGTTTTTCTAAAATGTAGAGCTGTAACAAAGGCAAAACAAGGATTTTTGTGGTGCACTGTCAACCATAAAACAAGTCACTGTGCTTGCTCCTGACTGCAGGTGCAAGCAGGAGGATAGTTGGAGTGATAGCTGTCTGAACTTTGAAATGTCAAGTGCTCTGATCTCTTAGTTTACAGAACTTAGCTTGGCTTTTTTTCTGTCAGTTTCTTGCAGTATATTTCTAGTGAAGTAAACCCACCCAGTGACGAATCGGATTCTTCATCTGCTCCATCTAAAGAGCAGCTCGAGCAGGAAAAGCAGCTGCTTCTTTCCTTCAAGCCAGTGATGCAGAAGTTCCTCCATGACCATGTTGATCTGCAAGTGAGTGCTTTATATGCACTCCAGGTGCACTGCTACAACAATAATTTTCCAAAAGGTAAGTGCATCAAGGTCTTAGCTGAATTGGCTTGTCCCTACATTTCTTAAAATTCTCTAAACTGTTGAGAAGGTTATAAAGCTAACCAAGTTTAAATTTACTTTCTCAGGCATGTTACTGCGCTTCTTTGTTCATTTCTATGACATGGAGATCATTGAAGAAGAAGCCTTCTTGGCATGGAAAGAAGACATTACTCAAGAGTTTCCAGGGAAAGGCAAAGCTTTATTCCAGGTAAATCTGCTAACATTAGAATAGAGACTTGTTTTTTGTTATTACTGCTGCACTGGAGTGCTTGAGAAGGTTTTTGTAGTGTCTAAGGCTTGTCAAGATCTAGAAACTTCATGGAATATTTCACTAGGAAGGAGTTAAAAGCAAGATGAACTAAATCTCTCCTGTTTACTAGAGACCTGCCTGTAGTGCAGGTGTGGCTGAAAGGCTTTTTAAAATGAGTTGGGGGGGAAGATGAGTGTTGTGCAGAAGTGCCTAATGGAGAAACAATTCCTGCTCCCTTAAACCAGTTTTGTGTAACTGCAGGTAAACCAGTGGTTAACCTGGCTGGAAACTGCTGAAGAAGAAGAATCTGAAGAAGAAGCTGACTAAAGAACCAGCCAAAGCCTTAAATTGTGCAAACATACTGTTGCTATGATGTAACTGCATTTGACCTAACCACTGCGAAAATTCATTCCGCTGTAATGTTTCACAATATTTAAAGCAGAAGTATGTCAGTAGGATGTTCTCTGCAAAAGGTTTTTGTAGTATGTCTTAATAGTCTACAATAAAAATATTTTAGAGTATCTTCAATGTTTAGATAACAGTGTATTAGCAGCATGCAATAATTACATCATAAGTTCTCGAGCAGAAGCAGTCTGTTGCAAGGGTCTTCTTTGCTGCCAGTTATCATAGGCTGTTTTTAAGTTAGAAACTGAATAGCAACACTGAATACTGTAGAAATGCACTTTGCTCAGTGTAATACTTGAGTTGTTGCAATATTTGATTATCCATTTGGTTGTTACAGAGAATCCTTAACTGTAATCGATGGTTGTTGCCGTAATAGTATATTTGCCTGTATTTCTACCTCTAGTAATGGGCTTTATGTGCTAGGTTTTAATATCCTTGAGCCTGGGCAAGTGCACAAGTCTTTTTTTTAAAAGGAACAGTTTACTTGCACAAAAAGCTGATCGGCTGAAGAGATGGTTTAATGCCCTTTGGAAGAGGTTTTTGTGGGTGTGAAACATGACATGGTGAGAAATTTGAATTGGTCCCTCTTACAGTACTGAAATTAAGTCTACTTAATTTATCAAGACATGTTCATGCCCTGATTTTATATACTTGTATCTATCAATAAACATTGTGATACTTGACTTGTTTCTGAATGTCTCCCAGTAGAAAAGCTTTGGCTGATGACTTGTTCACTTAAGAAAGGAAACATCGGTGGGAGTTGCCTTAGGTTGCAACCATCCTGAAATTACTTTTACACTCCTTGTCTGGATATGCAGATGAATTCTAAATGAGGTTACAGACAAGATGAGACACTACAGATGTGTTGTGACAGGAAGAAAATGATGGAATTCTGCTGAAGAAATGGTAGAGGTTTGCCTTGTGGTCCAATGTATGCTTTATCAGTGAGTATGTGCTTTTGACTTGGTAATGCTTTGAGCTTCCCCCAGGCCACGTGCATGTTTCTGAATCAAGTGGCACTGTCTATTAGCTGCCTGTTCTCAAATCAAATTGGCAGAAAAAATCCCTAAAAAAGAGTTGAATGATGTTGCATTGTACAGGCTTGAAATGTCATCTATTAAATACTCAAAATACCTTACTTCCTAGAACCTTGTCCCCAGTGAGTTTTTTTGTCCTCGTTGATCCTTGAGACACAACCTGTTGAAAGGTATATTTGTAATGGCAAAAAGATGGTGGCTCCTGGACTGGAGCTCTGTTTGCCAGAGTGGTGTGAGTGCTGTAGCCTATAAACTGTTGTGCATCACAGGAGGTGCAGAAGTGGAGCCCAAGAAAAGGACTAGAGCTGATAACTAGGCTTGCTTTGAGAAATGGGAGAGTTGGAGTTGGCCTGCAGCATCTTGTAATGTGGCTGGAAAAGCAGGTCATGGTTTGCTTTGAAGGGCTCCCTGTCTGCAGTCACAGCTCTGGCCTGGGTGTTGGTGAGCCATGGTCTGTCAGGGACTTCTGCTGCTGCCTTGGAGCTTCTGGACAGTGGAGCCCAGGAAATGCAGGTACTGGGCTCTACAAGCCAGATGCCATAGAGGGTATTGAGCTTGAGTTGCTGGCAGAATGCCATGGCACCATCTCTGCGTTTCAGAAATGGGGTGCATTCAGCAGGTTAGGGGAGAGCAGGATCAGTAGCAGGATCTCGTACCAGCTAAGAGACAGGAATGCTCCAACTGCAGTTCAGTGGCTCGAGGTTGGGAGCTGGCTGTGGTGGAGCTGCACCTCCTGGGTGGCAGTGGTGAGCACTGACATCGCGGGGCTTCCAGAACATTTAATGGTGTGATGTTCTCTGAAACCCATGACTCCCCTATCTGTAGAAGGGATGTAGTCACTGCTGGAAGTACAGGGGTGCAGACCTAACTCCTTATTCCATGTGCAGGCTCAGGTGCATGTGCACTACAGGCACTAAGGTTCTGCAGTTCAATACTTAAATTTAACAAGATGGACAAATACAAGCACTGTTAAAGGGTTAATTTAATCCTAATTAATTAAAAGTTCTGTTCAAGAATTGCATTTGTAAGTATAATAAGGTGCTGTGAAGTGAAATTTACCATTGTTTCACTGATAGTGTTGTGTTTCTCCAAGTTTTGTCAGTTTATCCTTAAACTTTACTGTTACTGCTGGTTGGTTTAGTGGTGTGTGGTGCTACAATACTCTTTGTGTATCTGGTAATCTGTACGTGAAGCATGTGCTGCACTTTGCTCCTGTGCACTGCAGAGGGAGGATGGGGAGGAACCACAAGTCAGGAAGGAGTGGTTTCCAACTGAGATTGTACCAGAGGTGAAAAGAAAAGGTAGAAGGATGTGCAAGTAAAAACTTGGGAATAGTCCAGAGCCTGCAGCTAAGCTTTTCTGCCACACTTTGGAGAAGGCTGAGCTGGCAGTTGAGGGCTCCCTGACACAGTAACTAAGCCTTGTTTTCTTGCCCAGTCTAACGTGTCCTTACTACAGCCTTACATACCTGTGCATGGAGGCTGTGTTGCTTGGCTTGTTGCTAACACTGAGTTAGGAACTCTGGTAGAGAAAACTATAGAAAGAACGACTAAAAATGCAGAGTAGAACATAAGCAGTAGAAAATGCCACGAAAAGGTGGAATTAACCATCACGATTTGGAAAAACCTCACGCAGTGTGAAACAGGTCTGGGTTCTTCAAACTGGTGTCAAAATGGTGCTTACTGCAGTGTGCACATCAAAGTGATCTCTCCATAGATGAGAGGGGGGTAGCATCTTCATGATCTTTGCTGCTGCTGCTGAAGTTTTTAAGTGCTCAAGTGCAAAACTTGTGGCTAACCTGGAACAGGGGCTGGCTTTGGGTTGATCTCACTTGTGTGTTGCTGTTGTCTATGGTGGCATTGTACTTAAAATGTAAAGAGAGTGCTCGATTCTACGTAGTAAAGTCACAGTCAAAATTAAACCACTGTAACTGATAAATGATAATGGCTTTTATTAATATTTTGTTAAGTGTTGGGTATAATTATACTGCCAGGAGCATTGGGAGAAACTGCACAATACCCCTATATTTCCTACCAGTTACAGCAGCTTTGTTGATCCTCTGAAATTCTGAATGAGGTTGCAGTTCCTATTCAGGAACCCTCACCCTGTCATGGTGAGCTCTCACCCTCTCCCAGAGTGTCACAGTTGGACAGCTGCTGCCCTGATCATAGCAGTAGTGCCATCTGTCCAAGCTGCAGTGGTGCTTAGGTATGAAATCTGAGAATTCCAGGAATGTGTTCTGATCATTGAATCCTGGAAAATCCTCTTGTTCCAACCCTCCCGTGCTGTGCAGGGGCACCTCCCAAGAGACCAGCTTGCTCAAAGTTTTATTAAGCCTGGCCTTGAACAGTTACAGGGATGGGGTGGCCACAAGTTCTCTGGGCAACATGTTCAGTGTCTGTCACCTTCATAGTAAAGATTTTCTTCCTTTTATCCCTTGTCCTGTCAATACCTGCCCTTGTCAGAAGTCCCTCTCCAGCTCTCTTGTAGAAGAACCTTACACAGGCTCAACAACCCCAACTTCAGCCTCTCCCCCTGGGAGGGGTGTTCCAAATCATCTGATCAGTTCCTAAAAGTCAAAACATCTTCATAACTCCTCTGCAGTTCTGTTTCTTGGGGAGCAGTGCAGGAAGAAGCCTTATGGTGATGTGGGAAAAGGAGGAGCCTGGGTCTGAAACAAATTTTTTTAAGAGTGGCTTATCTCACCTGCTTTTTTAGCAGATGGAAGCTTCCCTCTGGAGCTATTTGGACTTGGAGTGCTTTCTCCCCAGAGCAGTGTGTAAATCCAAACAATTTGATTATTTCAGCATATTCCTTAACTGTAAAAATTTAGAACACATCTGAACCATGAGTTATCATGGCTTATGTTGTAATCCAGGCACACAGCTGCAGAGATTTTTTTTAAAAAGAGTCTTGCTAATTCATGCTTATTCTCAGGGAGCTGGTATAGTACCATGAAGGGTGGTGGGCTTGTGCTCACCTGAGAAACCTCCATTTATCAACTGTGGTTGATAAATAAATAAGGAGTGTTTGCTTTAAAAGCTGCTCAGCTCCAGCCTTGTCCTGGTCTGGGGTGTATGCAGGGGCTTGGGCTATGTGGCACCAAGGATGTCACAAGGATTCCCCTAAATTTGGAGGAGGTTGATAAATAGCCATGGTGCAGCTCCTCCATCAAATTATTTGAATGAGTATGAGAAGGGCCAAGAGTGTGAGTCCAGTGGCAGAATGGGTCAAAGTGTCACACAAAGGCAGTGGCTTTTTTCCCTCATCTCACATAAATCTGTAAAATGATCACTGCTCCTTTTTATCTCCAATGTTGTTGGCCAGAGAACCAAAGCACACAGCAAGGCCTCTTGCCCAGCAGGCAGATCTGGGCTCAGTTCAGGGGGCAAGATCCTGTAGGTACAGCTCCAGCCTGGAAAAATTGCATCTCCATACATTGTATCTGCAAAAGCAAAACAGAACCAGCACTGGGCTGGGAGCTGTGCTCTGTAACAGGAAAGGGAAAAGCTGCACAGCTACAGTTGCAGCATCAGGGTGTAACAGTGATTTAAAGGAGACTGTATCAATGTGGCTTTGAGGTTTTTTTGGTTTTTTTTTTTTATGGCAGGGTGGTTCTACATACAACACAAGATATACCCAATAAAGCTTGTCATTACTTCAGCAGTAGCTGTGTTTGTTATTCAGCAAGATCCAAGCCAGTTACAGTGTCTCCCTGGATCCAGCCCTAGCCTGGCATTTCAGAATAAACTTCACTTCTAAAGGACCAAGAATTCTCTCAACAGTCAGGGGTTAAGCCTCTTCAGGTAGGAGTTCCTTTTCAGTGGTGCTGTAAAGCACACAGGCTTGTCTGGGTTTGATTTAGGGAGCCCACATCCCTTTCCTTTCAGGGAGGGTAGTTGGAGAGGAGTGAACTGTTATTTTTAATGAGTTGACAAAGCAGCCATGGCAACAGTTACACTTGGCATGGATACATGGCTGGAGTGAGGAAAGCAGCCAGCTGAGGGGATTTTTATCTTCAAATATTTTGCAGTTTAGAACAACATCAATCTTGCATTTAGTTTTTGTTTATGTTAGCAGTAGAAGTGCCTTAAGGATCTGGTGTGTGAAGTATTCCCAGAATTTTATTATCTAAGAAGCTAAGCAAAACCACTTAAGTTTGTGAAAGGAAAAGGGAAATCTTTAACTGGTTTGGTAGTGTGGAGGAGTTTATAGAGTTTGTTCTGTTAGAAAATGGATGCTTCTCTTTTTGGTAGGGCAAAGTGAAATTTGAGAAGTGGAAAGTACATAGAGTTAAAACTGAAGGACAGGTGATCTGCATTTCTTTAGGGATTTTGTTTAACCCTTTAGGAAATGATAGCATGTTCTTTCAGATTTCAGAGACAGCTGCCTCCACAGCAGAGTAACAAACAAAGCTCCCTGCACGTGCAGCAGGCCAGCTTTGTGCTCCTTCCCAGAGGCAGAGAGCAGGGGAAGGTTAAAGCCTTGGGGTTTTCTATTTGTACAGACACACACACATACATGTTCTGTATATCCCCATTTCTCTTTATTCCTTTTGTTTCTCTTGGAGAAATGCCACTCAGTTACTCAATTATTTTAAGCTTAGGATGTTAATATTTCTGAGTAACTGTAGAAGCATTAGTCCTAATCCCTCTTCCCAATATTGACAACAAAACAGGAACTGGCCTGGGGTTCAGCTGCCATGTTAACCTAAAACAGCCCTGTGAGCCAAGCTGAGAAGGGCAGGGCTCACTCAGTTTCACACAAAGAATATTTTTGAAGTCAAGAGGCTGTGGGGAAAGGCCCAGCACGACATGAGGGCAGGGGAGGTGCACTGCACTGCTTTTGGGCTGTACACAACTGATTACTCACTCCATCAACACAGCAGCTTCATCTCCTGCTCCAGTGAAGGTTTCCATGGTGACCTCCAATTTCCCAAAGTCTCCCAGCTATAGGGTTGATGTAATTTAATTGGCAAGACCATGAAGTATTTAGCTGTGATGAAAGGCCCTTCATAAATTCAATTAGATAAATATCTCAGTAGATTTATCATGCAGGTAGGGACCATAATGCAGAAAAACCCCAGCACATACCTGCCACAGGTGAAACCTGTCTGTGGCAGTCCAGGGGCTGGAATGGCTCTGATAAAAGACATCAGTTATAAACACAGAATGTGATATTCCATCAGCAATCCTTGTGGAATTCTTGCCAGTGCAAATTCCATAATAATCTTCATGAAGGACTGAAGTGCAACTCAATTCAGGAATCATCTCATATTTTACATAACCTCCTCAAAGACTCTACACACTTAAACTGGTTTGGAAGGGGAAATGTCATTGATTCAAACTCTTCCTTCCCCTCTTGCTTTAGAAACAGGCTGCTCCTTGGATCAAACAATATAAATCCAGGAAATCCTGTAACTTCTGACATCACATGAGCTTTGGATTTCATCCTTCAATAAGGAACATAAAAAGACACTATGGATTGAGTTGAATCCTGGTAGTAAGACACACAAGCAGCAGCTAAATTAGACACTAGAGCCTGGAAAGATGGGAATGGGCTTCCTACAGAACCTGGGGCAGGCACTGGAACAGCTCAGGCTGAGAGCTCTGGATCCCAGCACGTGCACACAGAGGAAGAGTCTCCCTGCACTGCAACACCATAAACACTGTGCTGTCTCTGTGTACTCACCCCAGCACCTCCAGGAGCTCCCAATTCCCAGATGCTGTTTGCTAGGCACTTTCACAGCTCCACAAGAAGTAATCCTCAGTTTGGCTGACAATCTGAATAAAGCTTGCTGTTGACATTTGCTGAAATAGCAGACATAAAGCACAATTCGGGGAGAAAAACCCCGAAACGTAACAAAATAATCTCATAAAAGCACAATTAAGAAGGGAGCTGGGAGCTGGATGCCAGCTGTAATCATGCCTGTTCTGGAAAATCTCCCTCAGTGTGATAAAGGTTCATGTAAACTTGATCCTCCTGGATTGGTTTAGGGAGGAGAGAGGGGGGAAAATTACATCTAAATTGAAAGCTGATTCAAGTGAATAAGAAAACGGTGCTAGGTGGGATTCTTCTTCTTTAACTATCCAAATGCTGGGTGTCTAGACATCCCCTCCTGGGGCAGCAGGCAGGAGCAGGCTCCTCGGAGTGACTCATCCCTCCTACCTTACACAATTACCTTGGGATGGGATGATTTGGCCCCTGGGGATGCCAGCCCATGGGTCTCTCTCTACAAGGTGTCTAGACTGCTCATTTTTAGATGTCTGAAGATAAATAAAATTCACTTAAATCACCTGGCTCTATAACACTGTAATAAAATGTGCCATTGTAGCTAAAGGAAAATTTAAGAACGTGATTGATCCAGCCCTCTCTTTTTTTTTTAATTTTTTTTCGGATGACAGCATGAGATTGATGCAATTTGGAAATCAACATAGTAATTTTCCCTACCCAGCACTTACAGCAATCCATTTAATTAGAATTTCAAATTTAGATATATAACCTGTAGGATCTTATGCAGGAAAAGCACACAGCTGTATGGGAAAAAACAAAACCAGCAATACACATAATGAAAATTTTGGCCATAATGTCTCTCAAAGTCTCTGAAATTCTTATTTTTTTAATACCATCTTTCAAAAGCTCATTTTATCAAATTGCTGATCATTATTTACAAAACTATTTTGTGTTTTTGTTTTTCCTTCTTGATTTTTCTGCTTCTGGAGACTTCAGGAGTTTCACCAAAACACTGGATTTCTGCACCTCTAACCCACATTCCTCCCCCTTCTCTTCTTTGCCCTGCTGAAGGGTGTCAGCCCCACTTCCCTACAGCCTCTTCAGCTGCTGCAGCTCTGAATTGCTGAGACAGCTCTCTCTGAGCCCAGGGGAGACAATTATGGAATTTAGAACCACCAGAAAGGAAAATAAATGCACACGTGCTTCCCCACACATCACCCTGTGCTACCTCCCTCCTCATTTTCCACCCTAACCATTCAAGGATGTGAGATGAGCCCACCAAAACTTAAATCCAGAATGTTTGAATTAGCAATCTTGACACATAGTAAATTCTGGTTTGTTTTTCCTTGCTTTTCCAGTTTTGTAACCCTGGGGCACTTCCCTTCAGACATCCAGGCTTTTCACTGCAGCCACAAAGGCTGAACACTTAAAACAACAAACAACCAAACAAAAAAACCCAACCAAAGAAAATAAAACAAAACAAAAAATCCCAAAATGAGGAGTGTTAGTTCCCACTGTTCTTGCAGGTGAGGCTTAGAGAAAGCAGCAGGTAAAACAAGAATCAGGATCAAACAAGGCAATATTGAATACAGAACTTGATGCTCTGCTGCTCAGGGACAACTGCATTAATCAAAAGGAACTCCTAGGAAGCAGACAGTAGGTAAAGAAGCCCTGTAATCTGACAAAACTCCCTAGATTTATTAATATATCAATACCTTTCATTTAAGAAGCTTGCTTTGCTTTAAATTTAGATTTGCCCTCCCCTGATTCTCTCAGCTGGATTTTTAGCTCATTCTTTTTATGTTCTACATGAGTGTTCTCCAAGATAACTCTCCATTATTCTATGCAGTCCCAGCTTGCTTTCAAAATAATCCTTTTCCACTTGACATTAATCATGGCTGTAATTTCCTTTAACTGAAGTAACAAGAACATTCCCTTCTACATCTCTCAGCTTCACAGGTCAATCTGAAATTAAAGAGTATCATTTTAACTGTGAGATTAATGTTACCAGCTGCTTTTGTTAAAAAACCAAATAAAAAATTTCTAAACATTATTACCAACATTGGGTGTGGATTTAGCACATTTAAAAAAAAAAAATAAAGCAGCACCCTTTGCCTCTCAAGGCAGCAGCTCACAGGGAAGGGAAGAAGCAGAGCCAGAACATGGCTTCCACTGCCCTTCTCTGCCCACACCCTCAGCTGAATTCTGCTCACACTGTTGATTTTTAAGCTGACTCTGTTTTCTGGTCCCATGAACCACTTAAAGCATCCACAAGAAAGTATCTTCCATGTGTTGATCCAAATGGCCATCTCCATCAGAGAGATGCAAATTAAAAGGATTTCTCCTTCAGGAAAAGAAATTATTGGCTATGGAATAACCAGTACTGCTGTAGCTTTTCTCCTTTACCCCAAAGTTATACCATTAGCTCATTTTAGTCACATCAGATTTATTAATTCTTAAAAAGAGATCAGAGAAATGCATCCTCTTAACTATTAATAAAAGCAATGTCTGCATTTGTAGCAATTAATAGTTGAGATATTGACATGGGAGTTCACAACAAAGACCATCACAACTGGGAATTAAATAAACTCAAGTGGAAGGCAGCAGGAAGGATGCTAAATATTAGGATAGGACCATGAGTCCAGGGAAATCCAATCACTGGACTGTACCTCAAGCAGAGGCTGTGGTTGTTTTGGGTTTGTTTTTTTAAACAAATCATCACAGGAAGTTTTTCCAAACGAAACAAATGCATGTGATTATTTGGCAACCTCAGTGATTGAGCAACTACAACCACAGCCTCTGCTGCAGCTCTCCAGGAGATATTGATTAATTGCCTACAAAAAGTGCTCTGTGAGAGCAAAGCAACTTCACAGCAGCTTAATTTGGACAGGAATTGAATCATGTCGTGCCTGGGCAAAACCAGCTCTCCAATGTGGGGATCACAACAAGGGCGGTCAGCTTTTAGCAATAAAGGTTTAATTCTGTGAGACAATTCTGGCCCTAATTTGTTTTCAAGTCATTCTCTTGGCCAGCACTTCAACCTTTCTAATAGCAAAATAATGTGGTTTTAGTTCTCTTTATTTAAATTAAATCATTCAAAACCAAACATGGATCTTTTTCACTAGACTTTTATCTTATAAAGAAGGAGAAAGAGGCTGTGGTTCTATTACTAATCAAGCAACAATGTTTGTCATTTTTTAAATCAAGGTACAATTTATGCTCCAAAAACCTTACAGATCAGAGAAAAATTCAGTACAGCTCAGTAAGGAATCATCCTGTCCCAAAGCAGCTTCCTATCAGTGCCACATGAAATGTGATCCTGATGCAAAATCTGGATCCCACATCTTCACCTATCCCCTTGCCCACCATGTTTTCTTACACATTTCTTAAAATCAACACCAAAATGTATGAAAATCCTAAGAAATACAACAGCACTTCAGCTGGCATATAGCAACAGGACATTCTGCAAGAGTACAGCTGGAGGGAACTGCTGCTGTTTTGGGGCAATTTAGGCTAGGATGGAGAACAATTTAAAACTTGTAATTCTTTTTCACTGAGAACAATTTCTATGCAAATATTATAGATACCACCAACCTCTCACTTATGTAGAGCTTGCACTGCAGCCAGCTGAGGTGAATCTTAAGTTCTTTTAGGATTACAGCACAGTCTGGGCAGGACAAATCCCTTTAGATCCTTATGTCTTTTATGTTACATTTTTCCTATTTTTAATGTGTACTTCACTTGATTGTACTGTTACAATTTCCAGTCTCCGGTTTTACAGTTGCACAGATCAATAGTTCTTGCACATGCACTGAATAAAATATCCTTTCCCTGCACTGTTTAAAGGCAACAGAAATTGAAACACTCATGGCAAGGTGAGTACCTCTAGGGGCATTAATTACAGACAAGTGAGTGCAGAGCAAAAAAACAACATAGAAGATGCAAGACAGAAATACAGAGACCAGAGTAATTAAGGATCAAGACTATAAATAACACTTATCTAAGCACTGATCTGACACATCATTGATTTTCTTTCCTTCCTTGCCCCTTCCAGTAATCCCATTCTGTTTATATGGCAACTCCTAATTACCTGGTAGCCATACCTTGGCTACTGTCTGGACAAACCTTGAGCAGCCCAGACTGCAGAAGGAAATCAGGAACACTCCAAGGGTTCAAAGTCCTGCAGCCCATGCCAATTCCCCTGATGCAGTGACCATAAAACAAAACAGCTGCATGAAAATGGAATTGTCTGTAGGAACACTTTGACTGAAAGCACCACCTTGAATTTGTGCATGAATGTGCTTTGTTCCTGCAAACCCAAACGAGACCTAATTCCTCTTTCCTTTTAGTGTTAGTAAACAGCTGCTGACAATAATTCTTCCTCTCCAGCTGGTCTGAGACAGCTTCCCACAAGAAAAAAGAATGTTACCTTTTGGTTAGACAGATTCCCATGAGAAAATGGAACACATACTGGAATAATTCAACACAGCATAACAGATATAGGCAGTTTAGAGCAGTTCAAACTCTATTTAAAGCTGGAATAAAACAGTTATTTGTCTTTAAAGAGTGGAGATGGATGAAGAGGTATTTCATGTTCTCTGAGGCATCTTCAGAATTGGTAGTTAACTGTCACCAGCTCAGAGCAAGACTGGTATTTATTAGTATTTATCAGTATTAGCTCTGCCTAAAGGAGTCTGTGGTTCAGTAGTGTCTGTACAGCCAGAACCTCCAGGTGCAAAGGTGAGAAAACTCCAAAACCAGTTTTCTCTAATAGACTTATGGAACCAGACAGAGGGAACATAGCATTGCATTAGATTCTTCTTAAATTACAACCTCCTCTGTCCTATAGAATGAGCAGCCAGCAAAGATGAGTTCTCTACTAACTACCTGTGTGTGCCCTAAATCAGAAAGTAATTTCTGAATTAGCAGATAAGAGTCTGGAACATTCTGGCTGAGACCTATTGGTCACTGGACACAGATTGTGCAACCAACTCAACTGCACCTTTGACAGGAGGCCCTAGGAACCAGAGTGGGCCTGAAATATTCCTCCAAATGTCCAGGAATGTTTCAGGTATTCCTCAGTGTCCAAGAATGCTTTAGCTGTTGCAATTAGTATATGGGATTTGCACACAAGACAGGCAAGAGAGCAGATTTAAGTGTTAAGAACTCTGAAGGGTTCAAAAACATTTAAAGAGCCAGAGCATTGCTTGGAGCCAAGAAAACACCCTGGATGTCACTGCCACACTCACTCTCAGGTACTAAAACCCTGTTTTCTTCAGCTAAAACTGTGTATTTGTATTTTCATCAGCAAAGGCTGGGTGGGAAGGTATGAAATTCTTGTATGCTGCTGAGCCAAACAGCACTGCTGGAGTTCAGGCAACACCACAGCAATGTCGGGGGCATCTCCAAACAGGGAGATAAAGGGACATGCATAAAATATGGATGACACACAACTAGAAGCAGCAATTGGGACTATTCAGCATTTATCATTTCAAATGGAGGTAAACTCCATCAAGTTTGCCAACCCCAAATACTTTGCCAGCCCCAAGCTCTGGAAGCTGCAGTGGAAGAAGTTTTTGCCTCAGGGCAAAGGAAGAATTGAAAAGAGGAAGAAAACAACCCAGAGGCACTTAAAGAACAACAGAGCTATGATAAACATTTTTAATCTCTCCAGCAGTCATGAACCACAGGTAAAAAAGCCATTACAAGCTGCATGACTACACAACTGTACCTTCTATAGGTGCAGCCAAGACAAAAAAATCCTGATGTTCCAAGTATTTCCAGTACAGAAGTATGAAGCTTGAGCAGATGTGGACCAAAATTCACAGACAGGATGGAAATAATACACATTTTCAGTATATACTGACTTTGAATTCTTCTCCTAAGTATTCCCATATCTGGTATTCCCTTAGATTCTCTCTCCAATTCAAATCCTCTTCTGCAGAGCAATTATTGTGTAGATAAATAACAAAATACTATTATTAGGAGTGAGTACTAGTAGCTGTAAGAATAATGAGCATTCAGTTACATACCTTTTCTCACATCTGTTTTGCCAACTTGTTTTGTTACTCATATTGATTCTGAATTTGTCCCTGCCAACTGCTCCAGCTGTAGGAATTTTTCCAGGTAACTTCTGAGCTCCAGATTTATTGACTGTAAGGTAACTACCACTATTTAACAAGGGAGTCTATAAAAACTGCAAAACTCAGTAAGGAGGAAAAACGTAGGGAGCAAACTTATTCCAGAAAGCCTACAAGTCTTAGTAGAAGATGTCAACAGTATTAATTAACCCTCAATGTAAGTTTAGAACTTTGCTGCAACAAACACAGCTCTAAGCAGTGAAATATTTAACGTGGAAAGCAATTTATTCCCAGGAAATGGCAGTTCCTTATAGAAAGAACTGATGTCATTTCAGCTGTTGTGCTCCTACCATAGTTCTTGTCTTGTCCAAACCCTTCCTTTGCAGCACATTCCCAGATATATTCCTTGCTCTGTGTGGATAGAGTACTGTGCTTTTCTGAGTTAAATCAGCAGAAATGGACATTTATGAAGAGAATGATGGATTTACACACAGATGCTTTGTCATTCAGCAGTCTACTCCTTCCCACCAAGTACTGACCTGCCAAAGCTTCTGAAAAAGAAAATTGAGTAAGTGGATTAAAACACCCAAAAACTTACAAACACACACCCCAAACAAATCTCCCCTTCCACCCCTCCCCCCAAAAAAACCCCAAATCAAAATACTCAACTCAGCAACTTCAATTTTTTTTGTCAATTTTTTGAAATGTTCTGTGAAAGGCCAAATCTACGAATTTCAGGAATGAGAGCAAATTCTACATGCCTCTTTCCTCTTGTATTCTGGAGATGATGTGCTGCTCACAAGTGAGGACAGCAAAATGCTGAGCTGCAACAGAGCTCACCAGGAAACACTTCCTACATTCATGGAACTGTGGATTGAATGGATGTAATCCACATCATGCAACTGTGGATGCAAAATGGAAACTAGGAATAAACCACTTCTCTAGCAAGGCAGTGTTACACTTCTAACTTGCTGTATTTTATCCAGGAATAGATTACTGCTAAAAATAAAGGAATTCAATAGCTGCAAGCCAACCACCTACTTCAGAAGGCAAGGAATGCTGCCAAGAGAGAATTACGGCAATGTTATTCCACCACAGCACTTCCAAAAAACAAGCATTAGAAAATATGAATTAAGCTAAAACACAGCTTTCTCTCCAATTACAGCAACACATGACTTTTTATATAACCTTAATCCTCCCCTTGACTCTCCTCCTCAAAGTGAAGAAAAGAGAAAATGACTTCTGGTTTTTGGTGGCTTTTTGATTCCTCTTTTGCTACCTAAAAGCAGAGGAACAGCGAAGCAAAAGCATCCTTGTTCCCTTTCTGTCCCTTTTGATTGGCCTCTTGTACATCACACAATTCAAGCTGTATTAAGTCATAACCTCTCCTTATTGTGGAGAGCACAAAAAGTACCTCTCACACAAGAGATATCTCAAAATCCCCGTTATTTTACACTTCCAGAAAGCACTTCTCTCCAGCTGCATGTTAGGTCTGAAGACCCACTCAGCACTTCTTCACCTAGAGCTATCTTTAGCCAACACAAAATGTTATTTTCTGTACATACAGCACCAAATAAAATCTTCAGACTTTTCACAAGGAAGACAGAATTAGTAACAAAATAGAGAAAGCTATGACAGCAGAGACGTATTTGAGGCAGAGAAAAGTTTCTAAGATCCCATAGTAAGTGCTGTACATCTTTTACCTTCCTTCCTATTGATAAGAGCTGGCTATTCTCACACCTGCCACTGCTGTCTGTGCTCCATTTGTTTCACCTTGCATGTTATCAGTTTTCCTTAGCTGCACCAATTTCCTCACACCTCTCCACAGCCTGGTAAATGAAGCCACATGACACCAAGCATTCCCACCTCAGCTATCCACTGCTTCCTGTGGTTCTGGGTCATGATTCAGCTTTGCTCTGACCCAGCAAACCTGAGGGTTGTTCTACTCTGATGCTACGTTTTAGGTAAGGCCACAGACAGAAACTTGATACCAAACTGAGCCACAAAGAGACACATCTGGAGTGTTCTGCATTCTGCTGTCTGCTATGGTAACCAACAGCCCATAAACACATGAACAAACCCATCCACAATGAGAACAACTCATGCTCACAGCAAACCAGAAAATAGCAGCATGGGAAACTTCACTTTCACTCAGTGCTTTGAGAGAACTAGCAGTAGTGACAATCCAGGCCTCCATTTAGGCCACAATGTCTATTAGAACTGGTTGCAATACACTATCCACACCTACAGAATCTTCTCTTAGCAAATGCTTGACACAGGACTTAATGACCAATGGAAAAATATTTCCCTGGACTGGTACAAAATACTGATTGTTTTTCAGAACCATAGAGAGAAATCAGATTTAGCCTACAGCACAGCAATTTTTCATTGTTATTCCTGAACACATTACGTGAAAAGACTTAGCTCCCAAAGCCATGTACTTACACCACAGTTAGGACCACCTCCTCCAGATTCCATTGTCAAATTCAACACTTTCAGGTATTCTGCTTATACCTTCTAAGGAGTAAAATAAATCACTCCAAGCAAATAAGCAAGAACATTTTATTGCAACACTTGCAGCTTTCCTTTCTCAAGTAATACAGAGTTCTCCCAAATGTCTTTACCAGCCAATTTAAATATTTCATCTACATGTGCATCACTAGTTTATAAAATTTCTCTAAGATCTTCATATTTTCAACTGATTTAACACAAAAACAGAAGCAAAAGAACAAACTCTTGAAAACATAAAAGAGCTGCATTGTGGCACATTTATTCTTTAACAGAAAGTAAGAAAAACCTCCCTACTGACCTTTACTCCAAGTGAAGAAAAAGATAAATATCCACAGCTCTTTGTCGCATCTGATAGGATTTTAAGATCCATCTATGCATGTATAATCACAGAATTAAGTTTTAGCCACACTGAACCAGCTAAGGAGATTTTATGTTTTTACATGCACTCCATCCTTTGTGTGCTGACTACAGCACAGAAATTCTGTTCACCTACAGTGGTTTCAATTTAAAAAGACACCATTAAGCCAACTTAGAGAAACATCCATTAGTAACTAACAGAAAGAATCACAAGAAAGTCTCACGACAGTTTACTAAAACATTAAGGTTCTTTAAATCACAGTTGTGAAATATAAAAATTCTATCTCCCCTGTAACTGAGACATATTTACATGAAGGTTTTTAAAAGATGGTCTGTAATTCAGCTCTAATCGCTGTCATCTGAGCCCCCTTCAGAGCCCTCATCATTGGAAGCCTCTGGCTCAGACTCGTTCCCAGAAGCTCTGGCAGAGCCCTCGTGGTCAGAGCCCCTCTCGGAGTCTCTGTCGGACTCGGCGCTGCGCGAAGCCGGGCGCGATTCGTTCTCGGAGCCGCCCGAGCCGCGGCTCCTCCCCGACTGCACGGACTCATTGTCCGACTGCTCCGACTCGGAGCGCCGCCTCTTCCTGGGGGACCTGTCGCTGTCAGACTCGTCCTCGGAGGCGCGGGCGCTGGGCCTGCGGGGAGTGCCGGCCTCGCTGCCAGACTTGTTCCTGATGTCGGAATCGCTGTCGGAAACGATGCGTTTGCTGTGCTGCTGCTCCCCGTCCTCAGAGTCACTGTTGCTATTTCTAGCGTGACTGGGGGGAAAAGCAGAAGGGAAAAATGGTATTAAAAGGTGCTCCCTTTAGATGATAAATAATTCAAGACACCAGGATTTGGGTAATGCTAGTGTTAGAAGAATGAGTGGAATTAATTTGCACTGGGAAGGGATGTTGAGTACAGAGAAAAGCTTCTCATTATCTTTGTGTTACCTCATCAACAGTGCATTTTCTCTTGAAGGCATGCATTGAAACTCTTAAGTTCATACAAAGTTAATTAAGGTTCTTACCCATCATCAGCAATTTTGAGTTTGTCCTCATCAGAAGAATCATCACTTGATGAAATGATGGCTTTTGATTTGATCTTTCCTTTCATTGAAGGAGGCAGACGTTCTGGTTTGGGCTGTATAGGGGGAAAACAAAGGGCTGCTTGTTCATGTGGCACAGGGCCCAAATGTAGAAACACGCTCAGAAAACCAGATACACTTTTAAAAATTTTTCCATTTACTATCACTTAATTCTAGATGGCTTTGGAAATATCCTTTTCATCCTTGAAGGAGCAATAGCAACAGGGCAGGAGGATAAAAATAAGCTCTAAGGCTAGTTTGCTTTCAAGAGGTTTTGCTGTAATTTTCAACACTAATAAATCTCTCTTGACCAGGGTAATGCTGAACTCCAAATGCATATTTAGAGAGTGATGCAGTTATTCAGGGTTTAACTTACAGCTTTCTTCTTCTCTGCTTTGGGTGGACGTCGCTTTTTAGGCCGTGGGCCGTTTTCGTGTTCTTCATCATCACTCCCCTCTTCTGCCTTCTGGGGTCTTGAACAGAAACACATTTTATATGGCATAAAGCATAACACTGCAAAAAACCCTCGAAACATACAAAAATACCAGTCTCAAGGAATGTCCAGTTCGTCAAGTGTTACTCTTCTTTTGCAGAGTGGTTGTTTAAGTCTTATAATGTGTAATGTGTAAGTAAAAAATAATCATGTGACCTCTTGATAAGAGTTTGTTTTTAAACTGTTACAAAAGACTGCAGTGAATTTACTTAAAAGCCCTACTATTGCTCAGGGAATTAACATTAATTAACAATAATAATTAATTAAAGTATCAGCTACCTCCTCCTCTTCTTCTTCTTTCTCTCACCCTCCTCTTCTTCCCCATCCTGTTCACTGCCACTGCCCTTCCTCTTCTTTTTCTTTCTGGAGATGGGCAGATCTTCATCACTGTCATCATTGACAAACTCATCAAACTCCCCTGCTCCTTTCTTGGAACGCTGTATGAAACACAGATAATGCAACCTATTATTCACATCCCAGTTACAAAGCTACCAGGAAACACTTCAAAATGGAAATTTAGCTGAATCTCTGGAAGAGATGAGAAGATACAGACCTTGTAGAGACTATGGCAAAGTTGATCCAAGATGGGTATCATTTAGAAACTGATTCAGAACTGGCACATAGTAAGATAATTGTCTTTTATTTTAACAATTGAGCAGATTTTAGTGATGCCACCACGCTCAGAACTTTTAAGTATTAGCTTCCAATTTTGACATTTTAGTATTGAACCTGTGCAGTTTTACTCAGTAGAGCCTAGGAGTTTGAAATTAAAAACCCATGCTCCTGCAGAGACCATGTATAAGAAGGGGAAAATTCAGGAGGTTTAAAAAAAAAAAAAAAAAAAACAAAAAAACAAAAAAAGAGATCAAAAATATTTGTTCTACCCTGCCTCCACCGCCACCACGTTTTTTCTCCTTTGATCCTTCTACTTCACCAGTGAACATCAGAATATTCTTGGTCTTCTCCACATATTGAGCTCTTTGTTCCAGAAGTTTCTTCTGCTCTTCTTTTTCTCTCAGGCGCTTCTCTTCCTGGAACAAGGAAGCCAACCATTACCATTGTATTTGCACCACCACGGTGATTACAATAGCAGGCACAGAAATGATTTGCTGTCAGGAGACAGTAAAATTGCTTTTTGATGCTCTCAGTCACAGCAGAAGGTGCACATGGCAAAAAAAAAAGGTTTTTACAAAAATGTTTATACAAGAAAGCCCATGATAGAATAGGTAAAAGTCTGATGGCAGAACTTCTGGCACATCTATTTTATTTCATTATATAACTAAATATTTCTGAGACCATGGGGAAGAAAGAGCATCACCTGTTAGCTGTAATCTTTTCAGCTAGCACTTCCTATAACTAAGAAAAACAACTACTAGGTACCACCCCTAGCAGGAGCACACATATTGTCAGTGTGTTCTGATAAAATGCAATACACAGAATTTCTACACTTACAAAATGCAAAATACAGAATTTAGTGGAATAAAACCTGTTCTTTAAGCAGTTTCTGGCGAAGCAGCTCCTTCTCCTGCTCCTGCTTGGCACGCAGCTCCCTCTCCTCCTCATCCTGCTTGCGTGCCCGAGCCACGTGATACTGAGCCTGGCTCAGCAAGTCAGAGCATTGCCTGCAAAATCCAAGGTTTTCAGGTAAGGCAAGGTGGCAAACACAAAAAGAAATGCTTTTATAAAGCACTTGCATCACAACATTATGTTCATATCCCCAATGAACTAAAAAAACAGCCACTTGAAATAACACAAAGAAGAGCAGAGCAGATTTTTGAGTAAATTAAAGCATTTTTAGTAAACTAATTTATCTTCCAATATATCATTTCAGAACATATTTCTTCACACTTCAAACTCAGCCAATTCATACACAGAAAACCCACACATGAACATAAAAGGAATCATGCCAACCAATTTGGAGAGCTTCAGAAGTATGGTTAATAAGAAATTGTATTTAATCACACCAACCTAACAAACCTAACTGGAAAGATAGGGCAAAATTCAAGCTTAAAAAACCCAATAGTGTCAGAGTTAAGGTTGCATAAAGTGTCCAAGTCACATGAAACATTAAAGCAAGGTGCTTTCAACACTCTCTTCTAGCTGATGCCAAAATGACATTTCCTCTAATACTGAAATTTTCTTCTCTGCATAAAGTGCTTCAGTGATACCCATTCAGATGTACAGAGCAGGATGGCCAACACATGGTGTTTGTATGGGGCTATGGAAATCTTACAAGCACGTGCAGAAGTGAAACACAAGAAAAAAATGAAATATAGTAGAGAATGACCCTGCACTTGTATTTCTACTGTTCTAAAAAACTGACAGTTGAAATTTTGGAATCTAGTTTTAATACCAAAAAAACCCTCAAAAAACCCAGGACAAAGATATTCCACTTAGAACCTGAATGAAGATTTGCTTGTGAGTTGTTGTTTTTTGCTTTTTTTTACCTGGCTTCTGTAGCTGCAAGTGCCAAGTCAAATCTCATCTTATCACCTACTTTACTCAAGTAACTGAAGTACCTGGAGGAAATCACAAGAAACCAAAGTAAGCAAATATGGCATTACTTACATATTTATTTCAATTTTGCCTTAAAACAAAACATTTACTCCTGAATTACAAACCTGTAAAACTCAACAGATGAGGAAATATCACCAATTTCATCTGTGCCAACATCTTTTAACACAGCACTTTAACTTTTAATAGTTAAAAAGTGCATTCAGAGTTCTCCAAATTTAAAGCTTTCTAAAACCACTCTGGAGAGGAAAAAATTCAAGAGAGTTCTGAGATTTCATTTGCTGGCTCCTACCAGTAAGGACATTGCTGACCCCAACAGACTGATTCCTTATCTGTCATAGATTACATGCCTGAATTCAGCATAAGAGAAGGAAGGAAAACTTGTTTTTCAAAAATCCTTTCAGAACAGCCTCCTTGACCTAGTGGACAGGCCCTTGAGAATACAACAAACTTCCAAGTAGATCAGTAAGCTATGATGATGAGGGCTTTGAAAAGTTTCTCCAATTTAAAAGAAAATTACTTCTAGCTTTCAAGATTGCCAGAGTTTCTTCCCAAATACCCTCAGACACATTTCAAATAAATTATTTTTGTGCTAGAATCAAATTCTTGGGTATACATGAATATAATAATTCCTTGCTGGAAGTCTAGACTATAAAGTATTTTCCAAAAATGTTATTTAATAGGCAAAAATAAATTCAGATAACTTCTTCAAGACAATAGGTAATAAGCTTCTCATTAAATTTAAGTTAGAACTTCTATCCTCAACAGCTGAGCTAGGAATGCACAAATCATGCAGGATAAATGGTTGAAAGCTCTGTTCAAGGATGTGGCAACTGGATCAGATTAATCACACTGGTGCCTGCACAGAATTTTATATTATTGCTTTTTAAACAGAACTAAAATATCTCAAATGCACTTAAGAAACTGCTTTAGTTCTTAAACTGTGACAGTACTTGGGCTTTACTTGCCAAAAGGAGGATAAAATTAGTTTTAAGGAACTGCCAGTCATTAATTATGCTTATGCAAGATAAACAGATTTGCTTTTAAGCCTTATAGTTTGCTTTGAAAGAAGTCATAAAATAATATTCAAGTTGTAGAATAATTGTCAACATCTTTTCAACTGTGCATTTCTGGGAAGAAGAGCATCTTGGTCACAGCAATAACAAAACTCCTTGAGAAACACATCCTGGCACCTGGTCAATCAAAACTGGTTCTGGAACAAAATCTGAACACACAGTTTTGTCAGGCCCAATCTTTTGTCTTTCTACTAGAAACTCTAGAATTACACAGTACTTTGTAGAAGATGATTGCTCTTCTAACCAGATTTGTGCTCAATACTGCAAGTATACTGTTACACTGTCAGGGTACAACTAAATAGATGAGAATGGTTAGAAACAAATGATCTTTACCTGTGGGCAAGCTCCAGCTCTTTCACAGCATTAAGCACTTCCTTCAGATTGCTTTTTTCATCTTTCAGGACAGAGGTAGCAAGTCTTTGCAGCACTAAAGCCACATTAAACATGAGGACTGTATCACTTGGAGCCACGTGCCTGGCCTGGAAAAAAAACCCATGTTGTTAAGATAAGCTACAATGTGCTACAGAAATGACATACAGAGAATAAACACCATCATTTCAACCCCAGAGCACCAAATTTAGAGAAACACAAACACACATCAACTAACAGTAATTTTATTCTCTGATCCACGATGTTCTAGATCCATACCTTTAACAAAGTTTGTTTGCATTCCTGTAATTTGCCACATTTAAACAGTGCCCGGGCCAAATATAACAACACTTCAGTGTTTTGATGCTTATAGAACTTTCTGAGGCAGTTTTCATACTGAAATAAAAGAAAAAAAAATAATCAAAGAAAGAGACAACAGTGGTTTGCTATTTTAATTAGCTAACTACAGCAAATGTTTCTATTCCTAAAAAGCAATACTGCTAATATGTTTTTTCTTTTGTTTTTTAAAGAAGTGTGTTATGCTACATGGGTGCCCCCTTTTCACTGATCAGAACATTCTCTCTCCTATTCCATAGCAAGTACCTGCTTTTTCCTACAAACTGGCTGCAGCCCAGAAGGCTCTGTAATCTTAAACACAAACAAACACTTTTAAAAGGACCATTTACTGCAACCAAGTCCAACCAACATGACTCATTTTAAGACCACTCAAATATTCTTCACAGTATGTGGAGGGAAATAAACAATCTATTTTCTTTATTCATAGCAGATATTTTACCAACTGAAATATATCTAATATAGCAATTCCATATATCTGATGTAATTAGTTTTTTTTTAAAAAATCCAGACTTTCCAGATAAGTCAACATCAAATTTTTTCTGTCCACCCAGCTGAGGAACTTGGCTATGTCAAGGGATATCAGTTTCTCTTAAGTGTAAAAGATGACTTGTTACTGTAACTTTTGTGGGTCTATAATTAAAGACTTAAAAGACAGCAAACTTTATAACTTTCAGTAAAAAGCACCTTCTGTTTGACATACTCTTTTCTCAAGGACCATTCACCCTCTCTAAGCCTCCAAAATAGCAATGAATGCAAAGTAAGTTTTATTTGCAGCTCAGGTACAGAAAAATTGCTCTGAGCTGTGACACCTGAGGCTGTCACTTTTGCAGCTCACTATGTTATGAGCACCTTGAGCATCAGAGATTTTGTGTTTAGCCCAAGCTGCTTCAGATTTGTATGCTTTAGGGTAGACAACTCAGCTAGATCATTATTGTGGCTGCAGTAAGCTGGGCTAGTAAATTGAATTTGCCTCCCTTTGAATTCAATATAATGTATTTCACACTGTGACTGCATAGCAGAACCCAGGGAACAATAAAACACTTCAGTAAATAAACACATTTCTAATAACACCTTTTCTTAAATAAATTAGCAAATGAGTAAAATATTTTTTCTCCCAAATCGACAGGTGAAAGTGATACCCACTTCCCCACTGTAATTCACTGCTTAAACGAGATTTTCATTAGGCTTTTTGTCAATAAAAATGGACAAAATGCTAAAAAAACAACAGACCCCATTCAACAGAGTGAATGTGACTGTGTTGCCACAGCTTGCTAACAATAGTTCACTGGAGGACAGTGACTACTGAGCTCCTGATCATGTAAGAAAGGGCCAGTAACACTTCATTAAGCATCACAAAAAACTTCAGAACAGCTCTGAACGAAGCATTTTTGAGCCTCAGTAAGGACTCATCTTAAATGACACAAGTTTGTTCCTAGTTTCTGTCCTGTTCAATATATGTTGTGTTTTTAAGCTTATTTGTATGCTTTTCACCAGCTAATTGAGTCAATTTATTCAGAATATGTTGACATTTGAACATTTACTTGCCAGGGCAGGTCACTAGCTGACCTCAACAGATTTCTTACAACATCAATTATTTTGTGATTTTAACTGTGGTGACTGCGGCTCAGTCAGCTTTTAAGACAGCTCTTAAAGTACTCACGTGGTCTTTACAAGAACAAAAATAGGAATTGGTGCTATTTAGAAGAAAATCCCAACAGGAAATTGTATTTACTTACTTTGGAAACATCTGGATGTAAATCACATACAGTAACTACATTGACTGCCCTCTGACTAATGATTTATTCCACAACCAAAATTCTAACCCTGCTATCAAAGCTAAGTATGAAATTTGATAGGTGCTTTGTTAACCCTTGCCCTCATTTGGCAGTCTGTTACTAAATCTAGACTTGACAGCCAACAGCTTGTTAGAAATAGGCCTAGAACTTGTTAAAACACTGCTCAGAAACTTTCCCAGCTGCCCTGACAACAGATAGACATCTAGAAGTCATCTAAGCCAAGACAGGAGGCAGTTCAATGTGGAGATGTTACCATCTGCACAGCACTGATGTACTGTTTCTGCTCCACGTAGATATGTGCCAAATTCAGCCACACATCGCTGATATCTGCTGTGGCCTCTCTCACTTGGGCAAACACATCCCGAGCTTCACGGAAATATCCTTTATGTGCCAAGACAGCTCCTGAGGAGACAGGAATATGGACAGTGTGAGCTTCCAGCTTCATGCACTGTGCACTCCTAACACACAAATTCAATACTGCCTCAATAAAGTGTCCCTTCTAAAAGTGACATAGCTGCCATTTCCTGAGCTCCACTCTACAGTGCTCAGACCCTGAATAAACAATTCTCTATTAGAATCCATGCTCTATGTAAGAACATGATCACCTCTGAAGGAAAACTAGAGTCTGATATTCACCTATGCCATTAGCAGCATACAAATTCTTTGGGTCATTTCTGAGGACTTGCTTGTAGATGGCTAATGCACGGTCTTGGTGACGTTTCTCCTGCAGAAAGAAATGCCCCAATTCATCACTCACTTCTACACTGGGGTATGAAAAGATCTACCCAGAGGTTTTATGAACTAGAAGATGCCAAATAGACATCAAGAAGAGGCTCTGAATAGCTAACAACATACAAAAAATAAACCAACAAACTCACACACAGGGCAGACAGATGCCCATTACCTTTTCTCTGTCTCTTGTGGGTTGATGGAGAGTCTGCAACCAGACGTTGCCAAGAGCCAGCATGGAATAAGTATCATTTTGTGTGGAGGGCTGCTTCAATATTCTTTCAAATTTCTTCTGTCCTGGACCCCACTCTTGTTTAGCCAAATGAAGATTGCCAATCAGAGACCAGGCATCTGGATGATCCTAAATAAAAATTCACTTTAAGTTACAAAAGCACTCTTTTTTTTCCTTTGCAAGGGTTCTTTTCCAAGTATAAGGTGTTACTCTTCTTAAACATAATTCCATATTCAAAAGAACCCCAAACAAAACACAGAGAGCAGATCTGGCACCTCTTCTTCCCCTAGTTTAGGTGAACAAACAAAATAAAAACACAAAAAGAGGAAAATTAAATTTTCAGTTAACTTATTAAGTAGAGCGTTTTAATGTTAAACACTTGTAGGGTTACACACCTGATTTATTTGAAGTGCTTCTTTAAACCAATCAGAAGCCTCATAAAAATTCCCTTTATCCCTGGCCATAGCTCCCAAGCGCAAGTAGCCTGAAAATAAAAACAGAAAATAAAATAAAAATCAGGGAACAGGTTATAAGTCATCTTGAACAAAGAAAGTATTGTCCCTGCATAAGTTCCAAAAGCAAGTTTTCTCCTCATCAGCTAAGGACAGCAATCACTAAGACATCTTCCATATTCTATTCACAGCAAGAAATACAACAAGAAGAGGAATTTGCACCCATTATGGCCATACAAAACTGCAGTTTTTGGATAGTTAAAGTATTGTAAATGTATTAAATTGGCTTCATAAAGACAACTGAAAAACCACAAAGAAATAAGGATCCATCAGTTACATAATTCTCTCCCCTCCACTTTAAATAGCTCTCCCACCTCCAGAAGCTAGGGAAGGGTATCTGCAGGTGAAAATAGAAAAAAAGCAGGGAAAAGGCTACAGATGAGGCTGGGGCATGATGTGTGCCAAATAGCACAGGTCAGCCCCAAAACTACTGTGAAAACAAAGGAAGACAGACATAAGGAGAGCAGAAGACACTGTCAATGAGAAGATTTTTGGTATTATAGGACAACTGTAGAACTGAAATATGATGTTTCTTACAATCAACATAATTTGGATGTTCTCTCAAAATGTTTTTATAGAGCTTTTCTGCTTCATGAAATTCACACATGGCCTCGTAGAGCCTGGCCAGGTTGTAGGATGTTGTCACAGAGATGGCATTGTAGTAATGCTCATCATGCTCTGCCTCCGCTTTTGCACGATCCAGTGATGCCAAAAAGTATTTCTGAAGTACAGAAAGAAAAGAGGAATGAAGCCCTCCAGAATATCCTCAAAGAGAAACTTCTGTGTGATCAAGAAACACCATTCAAACTGTGAGTAACTGCATACCTTTGCTTCTCCCAGGTTTCCCAGCCTGAAGTGCAGGGCACCCACATTGTTCAGGATCTCTGGAGGGACATCAGCTTGCACTTTCTCCTGCAGAATGCGTGTGGCTGTTCCATAGGCTGACAGAGCACCCTTTGGAAAGAAACAGAAAGTGGATGAAAGAAAGAAGAGAATGAGCTCTACATGCTCTTATGAAAAGCACACACATAATTCACCGAGTGTGTATTAATAATACCTGTATATCAGTCTGTTCTAGAATTTGGGCTAGCTCAATCCATGCCTCTACATCATCAGGATATTGTTCTGTGACTTTCTTTAAATGCCCCTGAAAAACAGCAGAAGGTAATTATACCACTTCAAAGACACAGCCTGTTCAAAAAAGTGGAAACAAAAGAAAGAGTGAAGGTATTAACCTGAACCCTAGAAAGATATACCATACTGCAGAAGCAAATGTCCTAAACATCTGCACAGTAATAAATCTCAATTAGTTTCCTTCCTTCATTATTCTTTTATTCTGTAGAACAGAACACCTGCTTCAAGCCTTAGAGAAGCAAAGGCTATTACACCAACATGAAAAGCTAGAGAAATGTCTAACATTCTTGCATTTATCTACCCAACATTAGATTTAAAATACCTTTCATTTTAAAAAAAGCACCACTGTCCTTCCAGATAAGCCAAGACAATTGCTTTATGAAAATCACCAACTGATTTGCTGTCTTCAGGAAATGATGAGCTAACTTCCCATCCTCAGAGAATGTTATGTATATATATGGAAAGAATTCTGCCCTTTTCACGTACCAGAGAGAGACATGAGGCTGGGACTTCTCTAAATTCCTGGACATGCTTTACGCAGAGCCCAGTGTAGTCTCAGTTCTGCCTAGAAGTTGTGACTCTTCACAGACAGGAAGAACCCTCATGACAGCCCATATGGAATACTCCATATCTACAGCCACCTACTGCTGAGTTTTATTCAACTTAAAGAACAGTCTGATTTCAAGTCTGATTTCCAAGTTCTACTCTTGCATGTAAACACATGACAGTGGCAGAAGGAAAACTCACCTTTGCAATATCCCGTTTCTCCTGGTCTTCTGAAGCTGCATAAAGAGATCCAAGGATTTTCATAGTCTCATAATTGTTAGGATAGGCTTTCAAGACTTTTTCAAAGCACTGTGAAGCATTCTCTTTGTCCCCTCGATAAATGTACATTTGACCCAATCCAAAAAATGGAAGTACAAAAGAAGATGAGGCAAACTGAGTGGCCTGGTAATAATACTGGAAAGCTTGATCATAATCTTCCTAATTAAAAGGAATTAAATGAAGAACAATCAGTGTTTTTAAAGGCAACCTTTGCATGAACTTTTATAACAGAGACTTTTAAAAAATGTGAGCTCAAAGTGGACTTTTAAAAACTGCCCTACCTGCACATGGAAAGACCTTGCCAGTTGGTAACAGCTCTCTGCCTGCATCGCTTCCACTTCTGTGTTATGGAAAGCATGAAGAGCCAAGTGTTGTACTTTGCCATAGTCCTGACAAAAAAAAAAAAGGAAATGAAATGAAATTTGGAAGGCTTCACTTTATTTATGGTCAAGTGATGGATAGCTGGAAAATACAACAAAGCTGTAGTCACAGCACTGACTAAACAACAGCAGATTTAGTTTTAGCTGTCATGATTCTTTTCATGTTTTAAAACATGGAAGAGTGAGGAGGAGGAAAAACAAACCAACAAAAACCGCAACCAACCAAAAAAAAAGAGTCCCAAACATCAAAAACCCAAAACCCCTTCAGGACACAAAGCTGATTTTGATTTAAGTAAATTGTACCTTTTCTTGGTTTTCTTGAGAAAGGTTTATACACAATTCAGGCCAAAAACCTCACCCTTGCTCATCTAGATTAACAGATATTAGGCACCTGATGAAATGTGTTTGAATCTAACACCAGAATTTTTGCTGTTCAGAGGTTATCAAGCATTTAACTGTAAAAATTTCAGTGATCTCTTACCTTCTTGAAAAAGAAGTGATTAGCCAAGTGATTCAACACCATTGGATTACTGGGATCAATAGTGTAAGCCCTAGAGAGGAGTTGAACACCATTCTTGATGGAATCAGCCTAAATGAAACATTGACAGGTATCAGCAGCACCTCAACATCTGTATCTTGTTACTATCTTCAAAACTGTTTTTCAGTCGAGGCTGCTCAGGATTTCTGACACCACCATACTGAGCTCATGGAAAAAAGTAAATTCAGCTACTGGCTTTTCTTCCTGCAGCACACAGGTGGAAAATGGGAAATGAAGCTACCACAGAGAGATGGAAAAGAGCAGAGCAGGACTTTCTAAGATAATATCTGAGATTGTTAATCCATGCTAAGGAAGTTATGATACTAACTAAGCTATATTTGTATGTATTTTTCTAGTGATACAATACCTAGAAAGGTGGATCACCACTTAATTGTACTTTTATCAGCCCATTTAAAATTTCTTCTTGCCTACTCTTTGGTTTACCATACAGCATGCATGCCTGAATGTAACTTTGACACTTGTTTGAAAATTTGATCTTAACTCCTAAACTTCTAAAAAACTTGTTCTAACCTCCTGGTAATATGTCTTTTACCTTGACATTCCTTCACATATCTCACCATGGATTTTTATTATTTTAAATGAAACAGTTAACCTAGCACTGTTTTTCTGTACCTAACTCTTCTATAAACAACATAATTGATGATTTTTTACAACATAAGAAAGCTATTCAGAATGTGCTGCTCACGTCACAAGCACATTATCTATAGTATCATTCAATGTAGCACAGACTTGAAATTATTCAACCATAAAACTTATTACCCATTTTACAACTGGACTATCTTTGAAAAGATAAAAAATGTAATTTTTCTCAGCTAAAAGAAAGCAAACTGAGCATGGATTCCTGCTAAGGCAGACCCACCTCCTTATTATTGAGTTCCAGAACAGCCAGTCCAACCAAGGCCCCAACACATTTGGAATTCAGCTCCAGAGCCCTGCTGAAGGCCAAGCGAGCTTTTTCCAGCTTGTTCAGTTTCACGAAGCAGTGGCCCATTCCCAACCGAACCTCGGCTAGAGAACAACATGACACCATTCAGAATCCCAAAGTTTCAACTTTATGCCTTTTTTTTTTCACAACCTGGAGTGAAAACAGAATTTTTCATAGTTCCTTAAAGCCTGTAAAGCCATCTAACAAACTGCTGATTTTCAAGGCAGCAGCCCACATTTGGCTGGCCACAAAATGAACTTGAATGTTTTAGTCTGATTTTATTTCTTCATAAACCCCAGAACACTGATCTACCTCCCACAGAATTCAATGCCAAACAAATAAAAAATTACTTTTATGGGAATGTATTAAAAAATAATAGAGAAAAGCATAAAGAATTTCCAGATGGAAGGGCTGGACATTTCTTAGGCAAGTAAAGTTCACCCCAAACTAGCAGGCCTTCAGAAAACACAGATGAATAAACAAGTTAGCTGGCATTTCTCCTCAAACCATCAACTGACTCACATGCTGTTTATCATCCTCCAACTTCCATGACCAAGTACAGATGGATTAATACAGAAAATTCACATCATATTGCCCTTTCTGACTGCTTGTGATCTAAGAGTACAGAGAATTTATAAACAGCAGTTTCAAACCTGTGTCTGTTAGAAAAAGGGGAGCAAAGGAAAGATGTTTGTTGAAAAGCAAGGCTTTTGTAGCAATCATTCTTACAATAAAGCAGACCACAGAACACACATCAACTTTGCAATAAACCTTTTCTCAGATAGGTTATGGCAGTCTATCACATCTTTAAAGAGACTTAAAGTATTTATAATCCTAATGTAATTTTGAATAATGTATGTAAATCCCACTTATCACTTTTACAGCCAGTAAAAATCACTTTCCCAGATTTTTGCATAAGGAAAATAATACAAGACCAGGAAAACTCACATCATGCACTATAAGTAGAATTTCATTTTTTATGTCTTGTTTCATTATTGTTATGTCATTTCTGAAGTCTTATTCCAAGAGCATACAGAGAAAGAAATTCTGCAAGAGTCTTGAACAGTTCCCTCCCTATACAACATTAATTTCTCTTACAGGCAAAGTCCCATTTTCTAAAACCTCTTTAAAAGGTAATAATTAAAAAAATAACAGTGTTTTTCTAAACACAACTTTCTTCTCCAAATATAAAGAAACATTTCAAGTCAATGGATGCCTAAATCCCTCTATAATGAGGGTTGGGGTTCTTTTGCCACATACAGACCACAAAAATGTCCTTTGAATTTGAATGAGGAAGACTGAGTTAGTTTGCAAGCACAGCAAATACTTCCAGTAGCAAATACTTTCTGTCTCACCTGGGCAGCCTGGATTGGTGCGCAGTGCTTTCTTGTAGTAGGCAAGGGCTCCTCTATAATCCTTCTTGTTGAAAGAAATGCATGCCTTACCTGTTAGAACATGTTAGAACCAGGAATAAAATCAAGATTATAAAGGAGAAGTTCAAGTATTATCTGTGAAACTTGTGCTGTACCCATTTTCAAAAGTTACAGTTAAAAACTAACAGAAAATTCAGACAATGATAACTTTTATTACATTTGATGATGTCAAGTACATGAAAAAAGTAAACATGAAAAGACACTAAATTTACATTTTCATATTTTTTTACAGAAATTTAATTCCTTATTGGTCCAGAGGAAAGACACTTAATAAGACTAGTGAACAACTTAAATTACCAGTGTTACAGTCTGTTGACACCTCACTAGTGGTAACTTCACCCTTAACAGAGTGCCCAGCTCCACTGCCACCATCAGGGAAGCTTAAATAGCTGGACTGGATCTATGCCCATGGGTCTCAGAAGATGTTAGCACTGCACTTTTCCTACCTCTTCCACCTACATGTACCTCTGAAATTTGAATTAGTCTCTGCCACGTGAGTCTTGAATCACATTCTCTCTACACACACCCTCTTAAACACATAATTCATTCCAAAACTCAACCAGAGAGACCAAGTTTTTACAAATATCCATAAACTCATACCGAGAAGGGCAGGAATATTATTTGGAGACTGGTTGAGCACGAAGTGGAACTGTGCATCAGCTTGGTCCATCTTATCACCTTCAAGCAGGCAAAAGCAGGCTCTTCCCAACAAGTGATTCTAGACAAGGAAGACAATTTGCAATGCATTTATCTTTGTAAAATATGAAGTTTGGACTATGTGAAAGATGAACTGCCTTATAATGCTTTTTACAATTAAATTCACAATTACAAATTTTACAATTAAATACAATTAAATGTAAATTTCTCTAACATTTATCAAGCAGGAGAATACCAATCCTTCATTCCCAACCTCCAAAGGTGACTGAAATAGTTCTATCAGGTGTGCCAAGCTAGGGAGAATTATTCCTGGTGGCACCACACACATTTCAGATACAAGTTTTGCTCACATGTGACTTTAAAGCTTGAGCAGTTTCTCTCTTCCCTTTAGTGAATCAATACTTGTTTTCTTTACAATCATTAATTTACAGAAATATTTTTTTGATCAGATATCGGTTTTACCTGATCATACATGATGATTTTGTCAGCCATAGTGTACAGCAGGGTGGCCTGGGTGATGAGCTCCTTCTTGTTGTCTTTGTTCTTCTCCTTCCGAGCCTGCTGGACATAGTAGGCTGCCAGAGTGTCCAGACATGTCATCTGATCTTTCTCGTGGTCTCTGTAGTCCAGGTTGCCATCGATGCGGGCAGCTTCCAGCAGCTTCACAAAGTCTTCTGTTTTGCCTTGCTTGTAGTATTCCAGCTACAAAACACATTTTTAACAGACACCACCACCCCAATGAGTACATAACATATTAAGCTGACGCTTCAGATATCACACAGACTCTTTTTTCAGGATGTAGGGATAAAGCAGAAAGAAATGTAGATATTATCAGAGAAAGGCATTCTGATAATGCCAAATATTTTTCTGTCCTAGAATCACTGAATGGCCTAGGATGGAAAAGACCTTGAATACAATCTCCTTCCAACTCCCCTGCCATGGGCAGGGCCACTTTCCACCAGGCCAGGTTGCTCAAAGGCCCATTCAGCCTGCCCTTGAACACTTCCAGAGATGGGGTATCCACAGCTTCTAAAGGCAACTTGTACTAGTGCCTCACCACTTTAAAACACAGGTTTTTGAGCTATTTATAAGTGAAGAATCCACTGTTCTTCCTCTGAACTTCTTTGACGTTTTGACATTTAACCATGGATTCCACAGGATAGATACTGCCCCCTCCTTTTTTATGAAGCATGTAATCAAAGGCACAAACCATGAAAACTATTGGATTGAGGGGAAAAAAACATAAAACATAGAAAGCAAATTTCTAGAGGCCTTGTATCTGGAAAAAGAGATGAAATTAAAACTGCAATATGCATATGTCAATCAGAAACATCTGGCCTTGAATCAATGACTGAATGACACCACAAAGTTCCTGTTTGAAACTCAGTTATCACTGGTCATAAGAGCATGGAAATGAAAATTATGATATGATTATGTGAATACAGTATTCAAATACACAGTTTGTATCTATACTGACCGCTAGGGCAATCCATATGTGCAGCTGGGTGTGCTCCTGTTTCAGTATACTTATAACTTCATCACCCTCAGGCAGCTGATCGAAGTCAAGCTCGATGACCTAGGGCCAAACAACACAGATCATCTTTTCACATGATCAAAATAGACAAAAATAGACAAAAACATTGTCATTGAGCTCAAAGGAAACTGGACCTGCACAAAACATAAATAATTATTTGTGTTTAAACAAGGTTATGGACAAAGAAGGGAAAGATGATATATTGCATTCTGTACAAGATAAAAGCGATGGGCTCTCTTTAGAGAAAAGACAGACCAACGTTTGGGAGGGAGAATAAGCAGAGATCCTAATTCAACTTCTTTCACTATGGATTTCATGCTCAGAATCAGCTAATAATCAACCTGACTGCACACTGCTGACTTTCTAAAACTTTTCCTACAGGCAATATAGAGATCTAGCTCAGAGACAAAATCTTCCAAGTCATCTGCTGTCAGAAAATCAATACCTAAGACTTAGATTCCTGAAATTTTGTAAAGTCATCTTTACACCCTGGGAAATTAAGAGACTATTGAAGCAGCTAAATTTCTGAATATTCACAATGATAGACATGAGAGGCAAATGACATCAAGAACTTCTCATCATTCAGGCATTGTTTTGTGAGTACTAGTCTCCCATGTTGATCTAATCTTCTACATCTTCTAATCTTTCTACAAAAAGAGAAAAAAGGAACAGGTACTCTCCAGGTGGGATATTTGGAAACACAATTTAACTGCTTGTTAGTTACCTTACTCAGCCATGCTGCCTTAAATAATTAGTCATCTGCATTACAAGCTAATTTTACAGCAAAAAAGAAGTGCAGTTGTTGTACCCTGATTACCAATGCTGGGACTCCTCTGTAGGCTGGATCAAAGCAATCCAGTTTATAAAGGCTTATAGTTTTGACTATGCAAGACCTTAGAGTACCAGCAAAAATATTCCTGCCTAACTTTTGCTCCCTTTAGTTTTGAGTTTGTCTTGCATAGTTCTTCCTGTTTGACAGATAATGGCACTCATCCATCAACTAAAATAGTTTTATGAATAAGAAATAGATGTTACCAACACAGCAAATAAACATGGAAGTAAAATAGAGCAGGGGGGAGTGGAGGGGTATTTTATTGCATTCCCTAGTGCTTAATTCAGAACTTTGGGATCCAAGTAGTCCTAGCCTGAACAGCAGCACCAAGATCACAATTCATGTTGACATCTCAGATAGAAATTTGTCACAAAAGAAAAAGCCCTTGAACAAGGAACCTCCATAGAATAAAGCCATTTTCTGACAGTTTAAACCTCAATGGCAGAAATATAGAAATCTGAAATACAGAAATTTGTTTCCGTACATATATTTGTGCATATGAATGTCGGTGTGTACACATATATATGTATGCATATATGTATATATGTGTGTGTCTATAGAAGAGTAGGGATACAGATGATCATGGAGAATATTCTTCAACATGTAAGCATTATGTTTCAACACCTTAGCTACACTATTAATTTAGTATCTGCCACGGAATGACTTAACGTCAAACTTTGTTATACGCTGCAAATCTCCACACAGTTCTCCTGAATTTTTCTAACCTTAGCTCGTGACAGCNGCGCTGCCGGAGCCGCCACTGACCGGGCCGGGGCCGCCGCCGCGCGCGCACTTCCCCTCACGGCAGCGCCCGACCCGGACGTGCTCGGGAGAGGGGCGGGGCCAGGGAGCGAGGGGGGGGGGCGANCCTTACTCAGCCATGCTGCCTTAAATAATTAGTCATCTGCATTACAAGCTAATTTTACAGCAAAAAAGAAGTGCAGTTGTTGTACCCTGATTACCAATGCTGGGACTCCTCTGTAGGCTGGATCAAAGCAATCCAGTTTATAAAGGCTTATAGTTTTGACTATGCAAGACCTTAGAGTACCAGCAAAAATATTCCTGCCTAACTTTTGCTCCCTTTAGTTTTGAGTTTGTCTTGCATAGTTCTTCCTGTTTGACAGATAATGGCACTCATCCATCAACTAAAATAGTTTTATGAATAAGAAATAGATGTTACCAACACAGCAAATAAACATGGAAGTAAAATAGAGCAGGGGGGAGTGGAGGGGTATTTTATTGCATTCCCTAGTGCTTAATTCAGAACTTTGGGATCCAAGTAGTCCTAGCCTGAACAGCAGCACCAAGATCACAATTCATGTTGACATCTCAGATAGAAATTTGTCACAAAAGAAAAAGCCCTTGAACAAGGAACCTCCATAGAATAAAGCCATTTTCTGACAGTTTAAACCTCAATGGCAGAAATATAGAAATCTGAAATACAGAAATTTGTTTCCGTACATATATTTGTGCATATGAATGTCGGTGTGTACACATATATATGTATGCATATATGTATATATGTGTGTGTCTATAGAAGAGTAGGGATACAGATGATCATGGAGAATATTCTTCAACATGTAAGCATTATGTTTCAACACCTTAGCTACACTATTAATTTAGTATCTGCCACGGAATGACTTAACGTCAAACTTTGTTATACGCTGCAAATCTCCACACAGTTCTCCTGAATTTTTCTAACCTTAGCTCGTGACAGCGCATCCTAAATAAAAAAAAAAGTTAAATTAAGCTTTTAGCCCCATGGTGAAATAACTTTACAGAGCGGTTCCTCTGCCCTGCGACACCAAAGCGCGGCTGCACACACACCTGTGACCCGGCACGGGGGCTAAGAGCCCGGGGCACAACCGCGGACGAGGATGGAACCGAGGACGGATCGCCCTCCCTGCCCCTCCCCGCCGCCTCCCCGCGCCCGACTCGCCTCGTCGGTGTCCCGGAGAGGGATCTCGATGGAGCCCCGCAACATCTTGGAGACAGCGCTGCCGGAGCCGCCACTGACCGGGCCGGGGCCGCCGCCGCGCGCGCACTTCCCCTCACGGCAGCGCCCGACCCGGACGTGCTCGGGAGAGGGGCGGGGCCAGGGAGCGAGGGGGGGGGGCGATAGGGGCGTGGCCAGGGGCGTGGCCGGAGCGGAGAGGCTCCGCCCCCGGGGCGGTGTGAGGGCGGTGCCTGCTCGCTCTGTGCACCTCACACACCCACATGTAATTGTATATATTTACCCACCCATATGTATACATACCCGGGAATAGGTATATGTACACTTTTGGAGCGCTGGGTGTTTGTGTGTGCCCGCACCCGCTGGTAAATCGAGCAGATTTACCTGGCTACTCCTGCGCTTTGGAGCGCGGCTCCCTCAGGCGGCGCCTCCCCTCACGCCATCTCAAAATCGTCAAAAGATTTCCAAATAAACGCCCTAAAACGTGCGGATTTTCCCCGTCTTCGTGGGAAACCGATGTATTTAAACTGATGTTATCTGACCAGCTCAGCTGGTGTAATACTTTTGATGCGTATTTACAATTTTTCAGCCACAACTTGGCCGACTGTATTGCAGTTAGGTGAGTGTTTTTAATGACAAATACAGAATTTGGTAACACTGGAGTCCGGTCTGTGTGAGGGACTCAGCCACACGGAGGTAAAGGCAAAGTAAAGAAGGAATGACACAACTGGGCTCCTAAATGGCGTTTTTAAATTTTGATGGCAGGCACATTGCATATTTGGATCAAACAAGCAAGCCCTAACCTATGGCCCATCGTGGTCATTTTTACAGCTGTACCAAGTGGAAAAAAGGGGTATTAAGACTAAAAGATTCTTAGACACATTTCTACAGAAATAATTTTTAAAAACCCCTAATGTTATTTACACAGCCTATTAAACCCTAGGGTAACTTGATTTGTCCTATAGCTAATCATCCACAGAATACAAAATTTTGAATGAATTGATAGTCACAACTATAAGGCATTAAACGAATTAATTTTATTTTAAAAATAAGTATGAATTACTATAATACTATATATTATAGCTGTGATGACTAGATGACTTGTAATGTCACCTGTTTTGTGAAGACTAAGTAAGTAGCATTTTTAATTTCTTAACATTTTAAATGTGACCTCCTGATTTTTCTTTATGCACTAATTATTCTGAACTGAGTTACCTGCTCCAATGCATTGTACCAAATATTTCTTCTACTGTTTGAGCAGATTTCTTCCATAAATACCTGTTTCAGAGAAATGTGGCAGGAAAGCAGAGTGGTGTTGAAATTTATGGTAGGGAGTGTGCATTTTTTGCACTGAAAACATGCCAGAACCAATGTTATGCAGAGCCATATACTAATTGAGTTCCTAAGCTTTCTTTTCTGATTTATCTAGGCTGATTTTTCAGAAATAAACTACTTTTTAGATATTTTAGTTAATGCTGAAGCTGTTTGGATTAAAAAGACAGCCTGTTCCTGAGGTATTTGTTCACCAGTGTCTGTAGAAAACTAGATTTCCTCATGGATAGAAAACTGGTTTTAATGAAAGATTTTATAGGGTCAGACCTTAAGAATATTAAGCCAAAGTTAAAGAAGGAAAAAAATTCTCCCTGATACAAACCTACTATACCCTAACCCTAACCCTTAACCCTAACCCTAACCCTAACCCTATATACCTACTATACTATACATTTTAAGTAGTTTGAAATTTTATTACTATACTATTGACATTTATATTGTTTAAAGCAGGAAGACTTCTTTCCGTATGCACTCATAACAATAAGTCACCAGTGGCTCTGTAGCATCTGTTTAGTGTGTAAATTATTTTTTCTAGTGAAAAGAACTGCTTTTTTTTTCACTTTATGAGTGCTTAGGGACATTTCAAGAAAAGAGGCTTGTTTTATTTAATTGGATTTTATTACTGGGAAATTTAATTTGCTACTTTTAAACTTGGATTGTTAAGAAGATTTTGCTAAACAAGAAAAACTTATATTAAAAGAAGTAAGATACAGCAAATTGAACTGTCACTTGTGATATGTGTTATATACACAGTAATAAACAATCTCTGAAAACTTCATTATCATATGTAATTAATTAAAAACCTTTTTCAGGAATGAAAATTGAGCTTAATGAAGCTACTTTAATAACAGGATAAAAAAAGACTTCTACCTACCTAACCTCTACTCTTTGCAAGCAATTTACCATTTGTACTTCAGGTGCATGTTCTTAAATAAACAAGACCCAGTTGGGAACAGCTAGGTGCCCAGAGCAGGTTATTTTAGCAGCAAAACAACTTTAGAGTTGATTTTTAGGGTAAAAACTCTGAGCTGAAGGTTGGGCAGTGGCAGAATGCACCTGGTGGAGCTGTCCAGGGCCAGGAAAATTTATTAATCTGCTTTAGGCCCTGACACTATATGCACATCTTGAAAAGGTAGTAAGTAGGTTTAGTAAAGTGCTGGGCAAACTGGTTAAAAATTGCTAAAAGTGAGTTTAATGGATATAATTTTTTTTTATTAGATAGATGCTGTGCTAGTTCCAGAGGCTACTGCATTAGCTGTGTATCTCTAACTTGTTACTTCAAGGGGTTAGGATTTTCTATCCTGCTGGTAAGGAATGCTGAAGCAGGCCATGTTAAATGCATTTTGAGCAATGTTGTGGGTATTTTTTCCTTCAAAACAACATGAAGTGTAGCAAACCAGAGCTGTAAGAATGGATGGCCCTTCCTGGTTTATGTTAATGTTTCACTGGAAGGTGTCCTGGTTTTGCAGACCAAGAAATATTTTGTAGCTACTAAAAGCTGCATATTTTATGCTGGATAAAAGGCTTAGTAACTTTTATTACTACTTTTTGCTGATGTTTTTTCAAATGCTTGTGCTTGCCTTATTTATCTGATCAACATAATTTTGTTCACCTAAATCGTCAGAATTGTTTGTTCAGTTTTTGTTAGGTTTTGCACTGATAGCCATCTACCACCTCTGTAGTGCACTTTGTAGCTATAAAAGTGTGTTTTAAAAGAATGGATCAGAGAAACAGTCCAGTCTTGGCTTTGCTTTATAGAGTTTTTCTTAGAAAACTGGAGAGAGGCAGCTGTAGGATGCAGGACACTTTTGTTCTGTCCTCTGTGGGGCTAGTGGGAAATGAAGAGTGCTATAAGAAGTTAGCAGTACAAGTGCAATTCTACAAAGTTAATTTTTAAAAATGTTTAAATCCTCCCCAGCTTTTTAAATATAAAGCTGTCCCTGCAAGGACAGTGCCATTATTGCCACCTCCTGGCAAGCCCAGGGATGATTCCTACTCACAGTCACTTTCCAGCTCTCTGTTTTGAGGATTTGGACTCACACTCTGCACTTTAATATTTTCTCTGCTTATAGCTTTGCATTTTCCTATGGAGTCACCTTTTTGGCTTTGGCTTAGTGTTTTCCAACGTGTTGCTTGTTCCAGGAAGATGTGATTGGTAAACACTGAGTTGTTCAATGATGGCTTTTATTTGAATGATAAACACCTCATAAAGCAGAGTTACTGGGCAAAGGCCGATTATTCCCCAGCTCCTTTCTCTTCTTGGTGGAGGCTGTTTTTAGGGATTATGCATCAGCATTACAGGTTTAAAATGCATGTCAGCTATTAATAGGACAAGTGAGGATTACACAAAAGGCTGTAGAGGTATCAGATGATACTGCAGTGCTGAAATGAAAAAAAAGTATCACTGATTTTTGGTATAGAATGTTTGCTAGGGAAAATTGGTGTCTTTAAGACTTTAAATAGAGTTACACCTAGAGAGAGGGCTTAATTTTTTATGGTTTCACTTATGATAACTTCAGGAGTTTTGCCAGTCTGTATCCTCTCCCTTTTAGAAATACTGAGTTTCCAAAACCTTGCACTTATTCAGAGGAAAACTGAAAAGAAACAAAAGCTTGAGGTGGAGATTACACTGATTATTCCTTGCCAAAGCTTTTTTCCCAAGAGGACTTCTGAGTTCTGATACCACATTCTTTGAAATAGATAGTGCATTTCTAACACATTAAATCATATTTATGCTTCAATTAAAATATTAGTAACTAATCCAAGAACAACAGAGATCTAGCATCTTCCTCATCTTCTAGTCTTTTTGATTGAATTATTATACATGAAATGTTTGGGAGTTTTTTTGACAGGTACTTGGCCCCAAGATGTTGGCATTTGATAATGTCAGTTGTTTTCATAAAATACTTAGAATAAAATACTTTGCCTACTCAATAGAAAGTTACTTTTGTTATTGAAAATGGAAAGCAAATACTACAGAATAAATACAGAATTCTGTCTTCTGGTAGTATAATGGTACTTTGGAAAATGTTACATAGTAGTGGACAAACTTCATCTTATTTAAAATATACCCTCTTTGTGTTATATCCCTTTTAAAACAATTCTTTGCATTCTGAAATGTCTGTTTGTTCTCTAAACCCCAAGTTTTTAACAGAAAGCTTAAGGAAGGGAAAACACATTATAAAAGCAAGGACTTGAGTGCAGAAGTCAGTTCCAAAAATAACAGTGAACACTTGTGCTGAAATTCCCAGGAAGGATGAAGCTTGAGAATCAGCCTGAGGATGAAGAAAGCTTATGAGAATATGTCAACAAATCTTTCTCTTTTTCCTGGAGGTGACTGTTTGTTCTAACATCCTTTTCATTAATGTGATTTATAATATAATGCTGATTTCTATACATAGGAATTAAATAGAAAAAAAAATTATTTTCATGTATCTAGCATTAAAAATCCTTTCTCTGATAATTTACTTTTCTTCTGTGTCTCCTTTATTTTTCTCTCTTACACAACCCTTTCTATTCTTGTTTAAGCACTAAAAGTGAAAATGTTTAAACAGATCAACATCCTTACTTTTTGTGGGCAGAGTCCTATCCTGCCAGATGAGATCTGAATGATCTATTCAATTTTGCTCCTCCCCAGTGTTTCATTAACATCTCTTACTCTTCAGATAGAAGTAATTAATTTTTCTTGGGCACACTAATAACTTTTGCTCCAAGGGAAAAGACAGTAAATATATGGGAGAGAAAAGTAATAATTCTATTTTCTTTCCCACTCAAAATGGAAACTATTATTCTTCTGGATCTAATTACTAGTTGTAGGAATATTATCTGTAGTTTATTTCATCCCAGGAAGATAATGTGCTCTTTTCAAACTTGGCCTTTATGCCAATGATTCTATGTTTTGTCTTGACATGCATCTTGCTGATAATGCAAAACTTTTTTATCATCTTACATTGAGGATGAAAAACATTAATCAGATTACTTCAAAACTCCAATGCAATAGCACAATGTGTATCTAGCTATGAATTTATTTAAGAAATGTCTGTTCTGTGTTTCTCCCTAGCACTTGATGTGTTTATATGCACGTTCTTCTTGGAAGGCCAGGGACATTTTGTTTGGTGATTTGAGAAGGGATGTGGATGGGTGCCATGCTCCAAGCCTGTTTTCATATCTCCTATCAACACGTAAGTTTACAATTAACTTGATCCATGCAAGTAGAGCCATTGATTCTGGACTAAGCAGAAGCCTGGCTATCCTCTTGAATTAAGGCTTCAGGTTGGAAGAGAACCAGTAAATGTTATCAGCCAGAAGCAAGAGTTATTTTAAGATGCAAGGAGATACTCTGAGGAATGGTTCACGAGATCATTTGGAACCTGTTTCCACAAATTGCTCTGAGTAGATGTTCTTGCTCAACTTCTAAAGCCATGTGGCAAGAGGGTCATGGTGGTGTGTGAGCAAGAAGTATTCATTTAAAAGTAATTTAACTGAGTGCCTGTTAAATGGAACTTCCCAGAAGCAGGTAACCATACTTAGAGAGAAAAAAATGTACAGTTGTAAGCTTTCAGGGATTCCTTCTCCCAGCATCTTCTAGAATTATTATTCCCTGATAAGTCAGGGTGGCTATCCTGGGAGATACTGGATTTAGTATTTGCAGCCTATGTTGTTAATGGAGTCTAGGCACAGCAGGAGCAAGCCACTACACTAGAAATGCTGTATGGTGAACTGCCTGGAAATGCTGGGGTTTGCACTTAATAGAACAATATCCACCATCCTCCAAGTGTGTTAAGATGGAATAGTGTAAAGAATTAAATTGTTCTCTCTCAGTAGGATGCATGTGGATGTGTGCCTGCAGTTCTGAGCTATTTTCATTTGCCAAATCAGTCAGGTACTGTTGGTGCCTTGTAGTCCTTGCTGCTGGCATTGCCACCCATGCTGCAGTGTATTTGTAAATAAAACCATTTCTAGCTGCAAGCTCAGCCTGCAATGGAAAAGTCAAGTTGTGTTTTTTCCAGCTTGTACATTACCACTAAGAGAGCTTCTGCTGGCACTCAGTCAAGAATTCTGTTGATTCAGAAGGCAGTAAAGAAACTCACAGGACTGTGTTGCCTCTGCAAGTATGAGTAAAAGTTTATTTATATCAGTCAAGTGACTATACATGAATACAGATCAGACCATTCAAATGAAGGAAGGTGCAGCTTTCACAAGTGACTCCTTCTTAGCTCACTGGGCTCTCATTTGCATCTTAGCAGATAATTTTAGAATTTCTGGGTGCATGTATGGTAATTCATAGTGTACTGGAAACACAAAATTTCTAAGAGAAACAGGTTTAACTAGTTACTAACTAATTATCATTTAGGCATTATTCCTTTGTATTAATCAAATACAACAGAAGCAACAAACCAGATTCTTATGTTTTTGCTCAGAGGTACTTCTAATATCTAGTCTTTTTTAACAGTGCCAAGAGTGATTGTGTTTTCTAATATAATCTTTAAAAATAGAATAAAAGAAAGAATGTTTATTCTTTCTTAATTTAACTGTGCCATTTTGTGCATAGCTGTACCTAAGGAATACAATACTGATAATCATCTTTCTGAAACTAGTGGTGGAAACCTTTCAACACTTGTGATGATCAGTGTCATTGCTTAACTTTGCTGTTGGATTTTTCCTGAAAGTTTAGCCTGAATTTCCCTTGCTGTTCTGTCCCATTCAGCAGTACACAGAAAAAGATGGGGATTTACTTTTCTTTAGTGTAATTTTAATTTTCCATGGTAAACAGAGCATTTCTTTGTAAACAGATATTTAATGAAAGACATTTAAACACTATGAAGAAATCTGAAATCCTTTGAATTCATGTATGTGTGAATGGCCATGTCACTTCTGTAAATATTTTTCCTAATATCTTACCTCTGTTATGAAAATACTTGCATAACTTGTCTTCAGAGTGGTTCAAGCATGGTGATTGCTAATGGGCTATCATTCCTGATTAACTGGGGAATACAGTCAGTTCAGTAGGAACTCTTACTGGCCATTGAGACTGTAGGAATACAAAAGAAAATAATAGATTTAGAAATTATGTCTACAATAAGAGCAAACACTTCTGCAAAGCACTTCAAAGCTTGGAAATTAGTATAAAAATTGGAAAAATGAATAATTTTGCCTAGAAATTAAATTTAAGTGGACTGAAAATTTTGAAGGGATAACTTTGACTCTCTTCTGCAAACCTTTATAGCAGTTCTAATAAAACTAAATTCCCACACAACTAAGAAACTTCTAAAACAGCCAATCATAATCCTGACAAGTGTTTGGAGAAGCTCTGTTGTGTGTTGTAATGTTTGTTTTGAACATACATCCATTTTAATTGTGTTGTAAAACCAGTTTTGATATTGCCCTCCTAAGCAGACTCTGCCAAGGGTAATCACAATAAATGACACCAAAATCCTTTCTTTACTAGAGGTTATAAGTTTTTTTCTTTATTACTTGCACAGTTTAGTATATGTAAAACTACAGCTCAAGCAGGTGAAGATGACTGGTTGTTAATTCTGATATTCCAGGCTTGAGAGGTTTCTCTATCTAATGTCCTTTTTAATCTCCTTTTTCAAGTTACCTGCATGCACCTGCTGTTGTTGTAGCAAGGGAGGCTGATAATTCTTTTTGGAGGTTTTTATGTGTTCTGGGTGGGATTGTTCTGTAGCTCTGAAGGCTGCTGTGAAATATCCTAAATTTTAATGTCAGAGGGTGTAGAGACCTGCTTTGACCTTAAATACCCAAACAATTTTCAAACTGACCTGGTAAATGTGTTGATCACTTACACTCTCTGCCTTGTGATGACTGAATATGAAACAAGAACATTCTGCAATTTTCCTTCCTTCATTTGCAGGAAAAGTATTAACACATTCCCCTAACATACCCTCACAATTTCCCCATGCAAACAACCAAGCAGGAAAATATCAGCAGAGGGCACTATTCAGTTATAAATAGCATAATAAAACATTGACCAAAAAAAAAAAAAAAAATTGCCATGTGTTTTCAGTTTCCATTCATAGAATCACAGCATCATTTACAATGAAAGGGGGTCTGGGGGTCATTGGATCAATCCCTGCCTCAGAGAGCCAAATTCAAACTTAGATACAATTAGTATGGCCAAGGTAATGTGTCTACATTTTTTGACCATCTGTAACAAACTGCAATCAGATCCAGTTTTTCTCCAAACCACTTTTATGACCATTTGTGAGGCTGGATGCAGAGCATGCCCAGAGCTGAAGCATAGTTATTTTGTATGAATAAGACCAGAAAAAATTATTTAACCATTTCTCTTTCCAAAGTCAGTAAATAGGTTTTTGAATGCTTGCTCCTCAACTTTGATAAAAATAGGCAATCATTTAAAAAAAGCAATTCTACAAATATTTTGTCTGTTACTTCTCTAAGGCAAGATTGACCAGCATGGCAATTTCAATGAAGGTGTTGTTGAAGCAGACTACTGTTGATTTATGGGGTTCTTAAAAAGTATTAAGTTTCCATAGTATTTCTTACTTAAGAGTATGATTTTATTTCTTTCCAACCCCTTTACTGGAGAGCTGAGGTAGATAGAAACAGGAAGAATTTACAAGTGAGTACTGCTCTCATGTTTTAAAATCTTTTTTTCTGAAGGTGCTGTAGTGAATGTGTGGACAGATTTATAGAAAGCAGAAGCTTCTCCAAATCAGTGAGTTTTATTAAGGAATTTTTTTCTTATTTTAATATGTCCTAGCCTGTCATCATTACTTGAATTAATTCCAGTTCCTTTTTTCAATCTCATTGCTTATAATAGCTGAAATTTTATTGGCTAAAATGGTAAACTGTTGAATTTTGTAGGATACAGTATTTTCCTTTAGCTTATCCAATTCTGCAAAGCTTTTCAAGACTGCATTTGTGACAAAATTGCAGACTTCCAAACTGAGGACCAAATTCCTGTTGTAAAATACCAATCACAGTAAACTTTAGGGAGTTTACTGACACTCATGTCACATTAAAGAACTTCTGATATTTACTGAAACCACTGGGATGCACTAATAATTTGTATAATTGCCTTAAAGCAAATGTTTCACTACTGTCTTCAGTCTGAGAAGCAATGTTGTTACATCATTGTCTAGTTTCCACCTTTTTTTTTTTGGTAAACTGTTAGTTATAATATTTATTCAGACAAAATATTTGTGATTTTACATATTCAGTAGGGCTGTTGAAAAGGGTAACATCTGTTTTTTAAAATTCTCTTTTCACTCCTAGAAAAGTAAATATTTTAGGTATTGTTAGAGTGACACAAATGTTTGCCTACCCCTATGGATTTTGAATTAGAACAACTCCTAAAGAGAATTTTGGCCTCTTAAAAGCACTTTTCTCCTCATTTAATCAACTATGTTTGAATGCTGTTCAGCTAAAATTTTAGCTCCTCTCAGATGCTGAGCTAACTCTTTAACACAATCAATGGGGTTAGTGAAATGTCAGTTTAGATTCCTGGCAGCTCTCCAAACAAATTAGTTTTAACAGGCAAATGGCCTCCTGAGGCACAGGCAGTTGGGAGGGTTGCTGTGTGCATGTCCTTGCAGGATCCAATGCCAGCTGGTGTGGAATTCTGTGGAGGTTGGAAAGGGCTGCAGGTGGAACTGCTGTTCTCAGCACCCAGCAGAGCCAGGGTATGGTGAGTGTTTGGGCTGTGGTCAGAACTCAGGCAGGAATTAGGTGCTCTGGTTCCTGGAGCAGCACCAGCCAGATCCTTCTGCCACTGGCAAAGTGTCTCCTTGGTATAACTGTTGGAGGCAGGTCCAGTTGAGCAGGCAGGGTATGTTGATCACTGATAAGTAGTTTTTTTCTTTGATGAATGGGGATGTTTGCCATGTAGGAATAATATAAAGTCAGAAAATATACTCCCACCTGAAATAGTATTTTAAAAAAAGCAAACAACATTTTTAAAAACTCTTGCAATATTCCTAGTTTCAAAATGCTGAAGATCTCTTTATTTTTTGGTCAGCTGACATCAGCAACGCTTTTAATTTTTTCTATTTTATTTAAAAAATAAAAATTTCTGTTAAACATACAACTGAGTAATACGAGTTGTCAAAGAGAGGCATGCATGAACATCTGTGAAGGTAATGTGGTATTTCAGTGTGTTGGAAGATGGTGGCATGGAGATGAGAAAGTTCTTATGTAGTGAGTTTTGAATGATGTGCAAAGGCTTGAGGCAGAGAAGATTAAAGATCAGTTTAGGACAACTGCTAATGACAACACTGTCTCTTCTGAATGCTGACCCAGACTGAAGAATGGCTGGGCTTTACACAACAAAATATTCACAGCTGGGCACTCCCACAGTGACAATGTGAGAAGGGCTCCAACCATAAACTTTTGTATCTCCAGAGGAATACAGGGGAGAATGATGAGGGACTGACCAAACCTTAACAATGTGAAAGGTTTTCTCTTGAATCCCAGAGTGCAGTGGTGACTACCACTGTAAACAACAGCACATCCAGCACTCCTGCTTCTCGCAGTGAGTGTTTGGAGTGTTCTTGCTGGAAAGGAATTCAAAGTCAGCATTGGATCATCCAGTTACCGAAAGGAGCTGAGATACATGAAATTATGTGGGAATAAGGTGAGTGACACCTTGCAGGATGCAAAAGGCACAGGTTCCTAGTGCTTTCAGTCATGTACCACATCTGCAAAGCAGTAAGTCATGATTTTAGCCATGACTTTGTGATATCAGTGACATCAGTGTTACCCTGACTGATTAAAATCAAGCACATAGCACTACAGATCCTTCATGTAACTTCCTGTGTTTTGGTGTTCCTCTTCCTCCCCCCCACCACAAACGCTAGCACATTGCCCTCAAATGACTGCCAAGCAGTTTTGCACGATGAGATTCTAATGTGTATACTCTTAAAAAAAATAAAAGAGTAGAAATTGCACATCACTGTGTAGTTTTACATGACAGGTTTTACTTTGCCTTCACAGCAAATTAGGGTGAGAGTTTTGTGATTTTCTTTTGTTACCTTAATATTGTACAGTTGCAATTCTTTGCTGACTTTTACTATCAGGATGACCAATTACTGTCTTGCTGAGTTTATATTCTGTTGCTATTCTAACTGGATGAGTGAAGAGAAGAGGATATTGTTTATTTTTACTTTCCTCTGTAGGGCTTTGGTTTGTGACACTTCTCTGTGAAATTATCCGTATGTTTCCTCAGGAGTCTTCAAGGAAGACTTAAGTTCACTATTAAACAAAAAAAGATGATATCTAGCATACTGCTCTTGTTTTGGCAACCTGAATTTAGTTCCAAAAATTCTGTTTAAATTAAAATCAGTAGGATTTATGTCAAGATTATTTAAATGCTTTGTACATTGTGTAACAAGTTAGAATTTAAAATCTTTAATTTCCCCAAATTTATTCTGATTCTCTAAAGAATAAAAAGAGAGTGGTGGAAGGGAATTTCTTATAAACACTTGTAGGGGTACTTACACACAATATTTCCTGAATTCCTGGAATTAAAAGCAACCATGTGTAGTGCATCTTCCCAAATCTATGTGGCTAATTATCTACAATAAACTTTCTAAAAGCAAACAGATAAGATCACTATATCTCATAAGAGGTGCTTTACACAGATGCTCTACCCAAAACTGTTAGGAATTTCCCTTTTTTTTGGAAACACTGGCAGTGGTTATAGTGGAGTATCTATTTTTCTTTTAGTAGGGAAATGTGTACAGAACAACTGTATAAAGGAGGGAAACACGATTATTGCCTTTCTTTCAATTATTCAGCTATTTAAAAGAAATAATAAATTACTTTTTGGCTGTATTTTCAAAAGGAAGGCCAATGGCATCCTGGCCTGGACCAGCAATAGTGTGGCCAGCAGGACCAGGGCAGGGATTGCCACACCTCAAGTGCTGTGTCCAGTTTGGGGTCCCTCACTGCAAGAAAGATACTGAGGTGCTGGAGAGAGTCCAGAGAAGGGAAATGGGAGCTGGGGAAGGGTCTGGAGTGTGCTGTGAGGAGTGGCTGAGGGATCTGGGGGTTTTAACCTGGAGAAAAGAGGCACAGGGGAGACCTCCTCACTCTCTACAGTGATCTGGAGGGAGGGTGTAGCCAGGTGAGCATCAGTCTCTTCTCCCAGGCAACCAGTGACAGGATAAGAGGAAATGGCCACAAACTGCACCAGGGAAGGTTGAAGTTGGGCATCAGGAAGAATTTCTTCACAGAAGGAGTTGCTAAACACTGGAATGGGCTTCTCAGAGAGGTGGTAGAGTCACCATCCCTAGAAGTGTCCAAGAAGAGACTGGATGTGGCACTTAGTGCTCTGGTCTAGTTGACATGGTGGTGATCAGTAAAAGGCTGGGCCTGATAATCTTGGAGGTCTTTTCCCCCTTAATGGTTCTGTGATTCTGTGCTCCATCCAGTGTAAAACATGATATGTAATGAAAAGGGACAATATTCTGGAGGCAAGATTAGGCATAAAAGATGCTTTACAGTCTGACTGAGAAAAGGGCTTTCATGGGATTTAAATGCTGTGGCAACTTACAGCAGCCCCTAAAAATTTACATTATGCAGACATGAACTAAGCTGGATGGACAATAAGCAGCAGTGTAGTGTTGTCTTGCTAAGACTGCAAAAATAGTAAGATTTTTATTACCATATTCACAAGCTTTTGTCAACTTTGTAGAATTCTTGCATACAATTCCATGTGGAATTCACTGGTTTAGAGTTAAAACTAAGTTTTAGTGAACTAAGCATTTGTAAGTGGAGCCTATCATAATGGGATAAGTAAACACCTCTTAATGATTTCTTGCTTAGCTCTTTCCCTGCCACTGCTGCCTCTTGTCCTCCCAGCCCATGCAGACTTCCTGACACTGCCACTTAGCAGGGTGCTAATGAATGAGCCAGAAGAGCTTTGCCTTGGCACACTTCTGTTGGCTGCATTTGGGTTTCAGTGATGAAACCCAGAGAGGAAACACAACCCAAGGGCTCAACGGTCTGGCAAGAGTGCTGCAAAGCATCAGATGTGTAAGGCTTCCTACTACACTCAAGTTTTCCTGAGACAGTTCTTTCCAGACAAGTTGGGAGGGGTGGAGCATGTTGTGTGGTTGGATTTCTTGTTGTTTTTTTTTTTTTTTTTCTTTTTTAATCTGAGTTCGAACTGCAAAATCTGTAACACGTTCAGACTTGAGCTCTTGTAACTGATAATAAAGCAGCAGTGTAAGGATTTGTCTGTGCATCAAACCAGTAAAGAAAAACAGCAATTAAATTAAATAGGATTTTTGAAATCAGGTGTGGTTTGTTTATAACAAAGAAGTTTGGTTACTTTGGTTTTTTTTCCTGTTTGGTTTGGATTTTTTATTATGGCATAAATATTTTTGTTCCTTTTGTTTCTCCAGGAGGTAATTACAGCTGTATTTTCTTGCTGTTTAACAGGCTAATATTTCTCCAGGTCATAATATAAATGGATGAATTTTTTATGGCAACATAATAATGTTACAGCAAGTGTAACAAAAATCCATAATGGTGGATTGGGTGATGGACAATGTTACTTGAGACAGTTTATCTGTAGCTGATAAAACACACTTTTACACGTGTTTTAGTTATCCCCTCACAGACTCATTAACATGACATACATGCTTCTGTTTTTCTAAAGGAAGCAGTTTGATAGATAAAAACCACCTCAAATAGCAAAGGGAGAAATATAATCCACTGTCTAACTACACTTCTTTTTTATGAGGAGTAAATGAATCATAACTAAGGCAGGGGGAGAAAGAGATAAATAAAAGCTGCTCACAGTAGCTGATAATAATTACAAAAAGTACAGTGCTGATTTGGGATGTGGCTATTGAGAATAATACACTTAATAACAACATTCCTTGCTAAATTCATCAGAATGACTTTCAAAAAGATTTAATTGGGAATTGCAGGCATTCTTTCTTGAAAAAAGTATTTTGAAAGACCTTCTTCTGTGTTCTTGTCATCAGTCCCTTGAGGCTCTGTCCAGCTCTCTCTAAACTGAATGGCAAAATTCTTGCTGGCATCACTGAAGTGGAGGGGGCCTCAGCTATGTGAACATGGATAATGCTTTCTTTTTTCCTATAAAGTCTGAGCAATCTTACCTGCATCCAAAAATGTCAATTGTGACGTTCCTGCCTACCATTATTTTTGCTTCCTGTCTTCCTCTCCTGCACGAGGCCTGCATCCAGTCAGGATCTGTGTGTCTCTTTCTGTTCCTGCCATAAATTTGCACTGGTTTCATTTAAATGTGGGACTGCCACCATAACCTGTAAGCACATATAAAATTTGGTATTTCCTCCACATAAATTTACTACTTTTACCTTAATTTCATAGAATTTGTATGCTAGTGTTTAGTAGTGAAAACTGGTTATTTATTTTCGAAGGGCAGTGCCAAAAGGGAAAAATTTGTTAACATATACTTGCTCTTTCTTCTTTTGGCACATAAGGCACATAACAATGCTTTTGGTGGAAAGATATTGTTGGGACAGCTATATATAAATGATAAGTTCCATGGACTGGATTTTAATGGAAGTGGCTTTTTATTCTCAGCTTTGCTTCTATTCCATGTGAAGGGAAGCAATGCAAGTTTGTTCTTCAGTCATTTTCAAGAAAAATTACGTTTGTTGTTGCTGGGTTTTTTTGTAAACAAAGCCAAACAACTTCAATAAATAATGGAGGGAGAAGGAGGAGCAGGCAGAGTGCTAACTTCAAATCATACTTTCCCATCTGTGTTCTGTGGCAATGTTCCTTATTTAATTAACAGTAGCACACAAAGATCATAACATTGTTGTTTCTGACACTGTAAAATTAATACTGTTCCTGTTCTGAAAGCTGGCAGTCTAAAAATGCTCCCTCTTGATATATTTAGTCAGTAAGAATAATTTGAGAGAAATTGACCTAAATAACACTACCAAACAGATAGCTTTGCCAAGTAAAACTAGTTTAAATATTTAGAAGAATGGAGATGCACTGTCAAAGAGACACAGATATTTCCTTCAGTCTCTAGAAAGCTCTTTATGCATGACTTGGTGCACAAATACCTATAGGGTAAGGACTTCAATAGTGCTGGATTAAGTCTAATCAACTACAGTGTAATAAATAGGTTACTGAAAAAAACCCTGTAAAGTAGCAAAGGTCTCATTTGAGATGTAAAATAAACAGTTTTATATTTTAGGGAGAAGGAAGATACTGTAATAAAACACTTTTAATGACAATAAATTGTGATAAATAATACTATTCTATTTATGCAGCAAAAAGAGAACTCAAAATACAGCCTGTGCTCTTGAAAAAAATCTAATTCAACAGAAGATTTGTCAGAGCAATGTAGAAGAAAAGCAGAAAATCCAACTATTACTGAGACTAGGATGAATTAGAATATTTTTTCTGCCAGCTTTCCAGGCCATGTGAACTTTAGTTTTCAAAATAAATCCAAATTGAAGTGTCATCTCTATTTCATACCAGGTAAAAACATTTAGAAGAGGTATTTAAAGCAGTAAAAGGAAAACTGTAAACTTGACTGCAAAGGCTTCAATCAGCCCAGTTGTAACTCTCTGATAGTGAAAAACTTAGAGGTTTCCACAATGCCTGCTAAGGGTTAAAATCCTTTCCAAGCAGTGATGGAGAGCAGATGTTCAGCAGGTAGAATGTAGAAACAAGATAGAAATAGGTCTTCCACATAAACATTACCAGATAAATCTATAAGTTTGTAGGATTTTAGTAAATTAGAATGATGCATCCAGTGAAATGGACAAAAGATGTCTTGTTTTCCTTATTGAAGGAAATTCCTTATATGTTAAGGAAGCAAACAACTTCGTGAATAAATTCAGAAATTACTGATGTGCTGAAATGTTTTGAGTAGAGGACTCATGAAATTTAAATAATTTGAAATTTATGTAAAGATGTCTATGTAAAACAAGTAGAGGAAAAGATTCTTTGAATAGGAATGCTTCCTGTCTCAGCAGGAATAAAATATTGCTGCTACTTAACTATAGTGACATGTGAGTCATTATGAAACCTGCTTTTTTCAGGTGACATATGCAATAATTTCACCTTGGCAATGGTTCCTTCAACCATAAGCAGGCAAAAGAGTTGTCACAGATATTGCATGCTACTGGTAATAATTGTATCCCTCCCACAAACCTGAAACAAAACCTCTTTTTAAAGTAGTCAAGGGGGTCTAAGATTAAGTCCTCAGAAAATTATATTTAGAAGGCTTTTTTT